>JASUDE010000060.1:82960-161015 GCA_034509685.1 Colletotrichum cereale | reverse complement strand
AACGATTTAGTCCAGGGGACTGGTTGGTTTTGCAAGGGAAGGTCCTGGCCTTGTGGGGAATGCTTTTCATATCATCCACATTGTCTTCCATTTCACTTCACGTCGCGGGTTCCATCCAACCTGATTGATGGAGACGTAAGACACAAGAATCCTAAGCGCCCATGCCGCGACCATTCCCGATCTAAAAATGACAACGGCACCCGGATCCGTGCCTCAACATACCACATATTCATATCATCGACTGTTGGCCAACCTCGTACTCACATTTATAGGATTCCTTCCGTTCTCATCTGCAACAGGACTTCGCTCCCTCCGATTTTCTTCTTATTCTTTTTGTTGCTCTCGTCTCTCTGGCTACGCTCGATCTCAACTCGGTCGGCATATAACTTGAGGAGGTAGTGACAGTACCACACCCGCCCTAACACGTCTGTGAACGTCCGAGCAATCTAGGGTCAGCCGGAATGTAGGAATTCCATGACGCCAGGACAACGGTGAGGGGATGAGTCTCCCACAATTCTTCCTGCTTATGCTGCCACTTCCTCGGTATAATCGCCATCGAGGCCGCTTGCGGCCCCAATTCATCGAGATCGCCCTCTACTGCTGGATCGAGTTTCACTTTGGTGGCTAGTGGCCACTCCTATACGCCTTCAATCACTGGCGGCGCTTTGGGTCCATCATGCCATTGTCCTTTCTCGGCGGCGAGGCACAGATGTCCGGTCAGGCTTGCCAAGCTTCCCAAGATCCCCAAGCTCCCGCACGTTCGTACCGCTTCTCTGTCCGTTTGCGTCCGGCTTCCATTCAAGGTAAGAAGAGGCTAAAAAGTGAGCCAGCAGCTGCCGTCGGGATCCTACAGCGTCGGACGACTAAAGCACGGCTTGGGGCAAACGAGTCCGGGGGGCCGTCCAAGAAAAGATCCCGGCCGTGTCGATGTGTCTGCATCGAACCCAATCGCTGACTTCTGTTCGTCTGTTGTTATAGCCAATGTTCAGGGCTTACACCTTGTACCTGCATACACCGCGCGAGGTCCTTGCTTGCAGTATCCGTAGCTGCAGTCTTGCGTCCACCGGAAGTATGCACCTAAACAAACGTCAGCTTTGCAGCACCGCGACGATGGCAATATCAACAACGCAGCTCGTTGACGGGGCATCTCTCCGGACCAGAGAAAGGATAAGAGTATCCAGAGACACATCAGTTGCCATCGTCTGCTACACAGCACCAGGCACCATTTTTCTCCCCGATTAAACTGACGATGGCGCCCACCCGAGAAACTGTTCCTGCGTGCTCTAACTGAAACATGTGCACTTCGTATTTCCTCCATGGCCTGCCAAGAAGCACCATCGCGTCACATCCGATCTAATCACCTAGCAGCGTCGACTAAGATACTCCACTCCGCCCATCCACGCTCTTGGTTTGCTGCAAGCCACACCCGCAACCAGCGCGTCGGGCTTTAGTGTACCTGAGCCCACTCGCTCACGAGCACACCACATCTGCACTTTTTGTACAAGACGAGAATGTCACCCATTCTGCTACGAGGGCTGATTTGGCCACCGGGATCACACAATGGTTTGTTTTCTCGCTAGCCCCCATCCATGCCGCGCAGGAAGCAACTGCTCTGGGCGGCAAGTCTTGCACAAATATATCCAGAGATGCACAGTCTGTCTTGCGTATGCATATTGGCTATTTTTCCTACCATCTTGAAAATCACTTCCTCGTCTCCCCACCAAACGAATATCGTCATTTACGAATCAAACGACTCTCCTCTATGCTTAAAGGCAGTAGCGACTGCAGAAGTATATCTCGTTCTGGCTCTGGCTGGCGATAACAGCATCAGCTCCGGAGGGCGCAGTCCTTGTCCCAGGCTCGAGAACTATACTGAAGATCTGCCTTGCCCGTGCCGTCATACCTGGTCACCCCTTCGGCCCCTCCATAGTCGGTCCACGCATCGAATGAATCTCATGTCGAGTTTGTAGTTGACTATGGTCACAGCGACCCGCTGCCCTACATATACGAAACAACCCCACTGCCTAACCGCTACTGGTGGAGCAGTCATCTGTCAGTCTGCCACCAGTCTTGGCCAGATCTTGAATGTTCGGCTTATTGGTCTGGAGTATTAGTTGGACGGAGCTCTCGGAAGCCTCGACAACCATGCCGTTTCTTGAGTGCCTTTTTGCGCCCGGCATTGTTCGTGTGCCTCGGTATGCCTCGCGAGCCATCCTTCGGGTTGAAAAGTTTCGGATGCTGCAGCATTCCCGGCAGTCTGCTTCGGCGTCGTTTGCTAGGCTGCAATGGTGAATGTGTCCTGCACAGAACCTAGTCCTGCGTGGCTTGATCCCTTCACGTCCTATAGTCAAAGTAAGGATTCCCATCGTTAGCAAACTCTACTGGTATTTAAGACCCTTGCGAGGCTGTTCCTTCCAGTCTCCCAGCTTGGACGCAGAACCCACGGCCAGCATGCAACGCTTACGGACAGTGCCGTGATGATATGTTGGAGTAGTCATCGACTGCCCCTCACCGTTGGTTGCCGGGCTCCACGTCCGAGTGGGAAGAGGGTGTAATCGCCTGCATGAAGCACGATCCACGCTTGATTGACGATTCGTACCAGTCAACGTCACTTAGCTGAAGCTTTCGGACTCGCTGTCCGCCGCGGTCTTTGCCGCGATCCGATCGATTGTGGTGGTAGGACGTCGGCTTGTCGTGGCCTGCTTGGGTCATGTGAATATTTGTGTTTGAGTGTAGCGGTGACACTAGGTGATCATTACCATCGGGATCCTCGTTCTCGCGAAGATCGTAGTTCAGAACAAGGTTCTTGATGCGCTGTTGTTCCTCCCTTTCAGCCTGTTGCTGGGTCTTCATGGCGACGGCGAATGTCGAGTCTGAAGGAAGCTCCACAGTTCGAGTCTTTTGCAAATGTCAGAAAGGCCACAAGTTGACCAGGATATCCCCACTGCACGAACCTGTTGACGATTTCCCTTCTTCGTCAAGAGAGAGAAAGCCATCGTGCTGCTGGGAGCGGGAGCTCCGGTTTCTACTGGCTCGGATCCGGTTGCCGTCTCCTTGGACTTGCCCCGCACGGGGAGTGGCACGTCGAAGAGAGGCTTGCGCTCGAATTTGCGCGATTCTAGACTCTCGGCCATCATCTTGGCGTACTCGCGTTCGAATTCGGCCTCAGCCTCCGGGTCGACCTGCTCCTGTTGGCGGGTGACAACAATGGCTTCATCTTCGCTTTCAGATCCTGCGCGCGACGTGTCGACGTCTTGGTCCTATTCAACGTTTGTTAGTCACGGCTTACAACAGCAGACGCGGATGAATTGTATATTCTACCTCGACGCCATCATCTTCAGAATCCGTTTCCTCTTCATCGGCCTCGGCCTCAGGAAGATGTTCATCTCCATCCTCGTCATCCGAAGAGGAGCCTATTGATGCGTCATCTACCTCGAGGGTCTTATCGGCTCCCGAAACCTTCTGATCCTGGGCTATGGCGAGCTGAAATGCCCTTGATGCTTCTTCCAAATTGGATGCCAGCTTCCACTGAGGTCGCGTGAGGGCAAAGGTGTCTTGAACAATGAACTCTATGTCCATGGGCAGTGACTGTTTGGTGTAGATGTAGTACTTCACTGCGTTAGTCAGGGTTCATAACATGATCTGGCACTGCACGAACCTGGAAGAAAGACAAAAAGTAGTCTAATTTCTTGCCTGCTGCGCCTTTGGCAAAGTACATGCCGCACGTCTCCAGGATGGTTGCAATCAAGCGAATGCGGAAAAAGTCGTCGGGCAGGTCGAAATGGTTTAGCCGGCCGGGGGTGGGAGGACCACCATGGCCGAATGTCATGATTTTGTACATGGTGTCGAAAATGACTGGATGCTCGACCATTCTATAGTTGTAAAGCTCGCCAATGTACTTGACTTCCGATATCCGTCGTTGGTAAAACTTGAAATCGTTCTGCTCTAGACCGAAGCAAATCGATTCCATAACGTTGTCAATGACCCTGACGACGAAAGCTGGGTGATAACGATAAAGAGCGCTGAGGAGGATAGCAAGGAGGTGAATGTTGCCATATTTAACTTTGCCAGGCTTGGAAAACACCTTTTCGAGGATGCCGACAACCTTTTGGCAATGGGTTAGTCCGTGATAAACGTACGAGTTCCTGATGCTTTGACTTACCTCAGCCTCTTCCCAGTGAAGTCTGCGGATCTGCTTCAAGATCTTGCTGTAATTACGCTTAGTCATGTCCATATAGATCAACTTGCGGATGAACAGCTCCATGGGAGTACGCTCCTTTTGCTGAATGGCGGGCCGGTCAGGGGGGTCGACGTAGTAGACAGCATTCTCAATCAGCATGCGTTCAGCCTGCCCAATGTGCTGGACAGACTTCTTTCGCTGCAGTGTCTCAAGGAAGGTTGTCATGCGCGGCGAAGTCTCCGGGTTCCGTAGAAGGTAACGCCCGCAGTTTTCCAGCAGATTGCAGATGATCTCAATGTTCATTCTCGAAAAATCGTCAAGGCTGACCTTGAGGCAGTGGAAGACAACATGCTCCGGCACGATGCCAAACTTGGTCAACTCGGCAAGGTACCGGATGTTACTCAGCCGGACTTGGCCGAGAAAGTCTTTGTCCTTACGTCTTTGAAGACTACGAAACTCGGCATCGAGATAGTCAACGAGTCCCTTGGGAATGTCTGGCATGTATCTGCCCAAGGTTGCGGCAAGCCTTGACCACGAAGGCAGAAGATCGCCTCGGCCTTTGGGGACCTCGGTCAGAGCTTTGACCAACCTGTTCCGGGAGGCCTTTGAGTTCAAGTAGCAGAAGTCGATGGCAGCTTGATCGATAACATCCTTGTTGGTAAGGTCTGGCAGCCTGGCCAATACGGCATCGACCTGCGCACCAATCGTCTTGTTGGCGATGGAAGTGGACTGGTCTTCGCCTGCGTCGGGGCCTTTTGGCGTGTCTGGGGTATCCGCCGGGTCAATCTTCTTACCAACTTGCTCTTCATTGTCCGGTTTCTTTTTTTTGCCGTCGTCGAGGAGGATTCCAGGAACCTTCCCCTTGAGATCGACCAGGTTTTCGTAGAAACGTCGCTCATCTTCATCCTCCCAAATTCCAGCACCGTCTCCAAGACCTCGCAGATAGTCGCCAGCTTTGACCAAGCCGATGGATCCGTTGGTGTTTGCCAGAGAGTCATCGTTGTCCTTCAGGTCGGGCATGTCGGCGCCAATCGCATCCGCGATGGCCTGGGCATTTGCCACAAGCCTCTCCTGGGCCTTGAGCTGCTTCTCAAAGTTGGCCTGTCGATCCTCAAAAACCTCACCAGACTTCACATACGCTTCGGCGTTCCGTCGAGCTTGGGAGTGGATGGATTTCTGGTCCCGAACAACGTGGCTCTTGACGTCCCCAAAGTATTTCTTAAGGATGGTCTTGAACTTTTCCTGGAGCTCCGGAGGCGTAAATGGTTGGTCGTCGGTGTCCCCAAAATGGTCGTCGCCGCCGCCGCTGTCGCCGTGCGCGGTGCCATTGGCCGTCTTGGTTGCGCCATCCTCCTCCACCGTTTTCCGTCCTTCGGCTGCTGAGGACTTTACCCCCAGAATATCCCAGCTGAAAGCCTTGACAAAGATGACGAGTAGTGGCAAGTTGACATGCTCCCTGTCATGACCCAGCAGATCCTTCAGCACCTCAAGGGGGAAGGGCTCAGCCGCGCCGCTCTTGTTCACTTGAGCCCTCGGCTTAAGCTCGGCAACCTTGCCCGTGGCGCCCTTGGTGGCATCGTCGGGTCGTGTAACGTCATCGAGGGTTCGCAGGACATCAACCAGCCAGAGTTCAGTAACGACGCGCAAGAGCACTCGCTGGCGCGTCAAGCGCTCTTTCTCCTCCTTCTCGCGGACCTCGGGAGCCAGTGACTTGAGCAGGCTCTTGTCAGGCGTTGCCATTCCCTTGCCAAGCAGCCATCCCAGGTTTTCGGTAAACTCGCTGGGGCCAAAGCGCTGGTGCAGAGCGCTGACAATCTCGACGCCAGCCTCGATTTCGCCGGGGGACTTGAGCCTACAGAGGCCTTCATAACAAGCGGAGATGATCTCGGAGAGGTACTTGTGTAGGCTGAGGGTGCGGATCTCCTGGAGGAAGGTGTTGAGCGTGGCCGCCGAGATGGCAGTTCGCAGGCGCTTGATGAAAGCGGTGTTCTTCTTTAGGGACGAATCGAGCGACTTGCTGACGGCGAACACATCTAGGTGGGTAGAAGGCAGTCAGAGGAGGGGCACTCGACATGGTGGGGTTTGGGCATAGTGTACGAACCTTGGTCGCCATCCCAGGCGCGACTGTTTAAGGAGCGCAATTCGCCTGAAGGGCGGTGTCAGCGGATTGCAGGTGGACGAAGCGGCGGGCGGGGAGGACGGACGCTTCCTTGCACGATCCATGGCGGATCGTGTGAATGTTTTGCTGTGTGTGAAGAGGTCGAATGCGGGCAAGGGCTACATAAGGCAGGATCGCAGCGATGATGTCGGAGGTTGATGCTATGGGGTCGAGTGTTGTAAACGAATGTAACTCTGCGCGTCAACATGGGCCGGCATCGGTAAGGTGGTTTGCAGAAGCAGGCCGGGCCTGAAAGCGCAGGTTGGTCCTGTCGGGTTGCGGTATTCGTTGCGGTTGAAGCTCGGCGGTGCTGAGAGAATTCTGGACCTGAAGTGAAGGTGATGAGCCGTTGCCTGTAGCCCGATCTGCAGAAATTCGGATGCGGAGGCGGCGGTTGTGTTTAGCGGGCGCCTGGTAGCGACCTCGAATTCCTACACCAGAGATTGGACGTTCCCCACATCACAGGGAGCCTTGTTGGGCTTCCGGACGCACAAAGAAGGCACTACGTACGACGTGAGCCACTCACTGCTACCTAAATAACTGCCTACCTGGGTAGATAGGTATCCTCAATCCGGGCAGCCTTACTTACGGCATAAGGCAGGCGGTAAGTCAGAATTTCATTTGGAAGCTACCTAGCTAAGTACCTAGGTAGGTTGGAACATTGGGTAGAGGAACCAAAGCACTCAGCGCATGGTACCCTGCTGTAGGCCTGTAGCTTTCCGATTCGCGCAGGCAGAGGGCACTTCACACGGTTGTCCTAGCGCCCCGGGCGGTCAGCGTCATGGCACAGCCTCACATCGCCCATCGGAGAATTGTCTTCCGGGGGGGGGGGGTTACGATGAAGCGAAGAGGGGGGCGGAGCCCTTGAGGTGACCTCTAGACTTGTACCTTTTTGGCACCATGCCAACGACAAATATATAAATAACTTACAACTGTCCCGGCCAGACCGACAGAGCGCGACCGTTTCTACTCCTCACCTCGGTGTCTTCCACCACCGGAAACAACAACTTGTTGGAGCAGGTGAGCAGACGAGCTGAAGTGAGTCGAGGGTGAGGAGGGCCATCCCAGATGAAGCATCATTGTGGCTTGATCTCGATAAGCACAAGCCTCACATTTCTACATCCTACCTCTAATACTTTGAGTGGTTGGAGGCAAGGAACTCGTAACAGCTCATCACCGTTTGGCGATCCTGGACAGACCATCTGGGCCAGCAGAGGCTCATTCGCCAGCGACAAGGACTTCTTGTTAGGACACAGCGAGAGCCACCGGAGTATGTCCTGCCCCAAGACCTACGAGGGGAGGTGGTGCGAAGATGAGGTCGTGTTTGACAAGTTATTGAACTGCCACAATGTGTGTCACTTGTCCAGTGCCGGACGTATCTTCAACCAAAGCCCGCCGATCCAAAGTATAGTCCACCCGCCGTATCATCATGCTGTTATGCGACTGGAATACCGGACGACGCAAGGCATTTGCCAGCTTACTTGAGGATTCCCGCTGGCTCGCGGGCCGTTTTTGCTGTCTAAACCACATCTCCGATGAACTCCACGGGCTAGCGACGTCCTTACGTTTCTTGTCTCCGCTCTGCCTGTATGAACTCCATGGTACTACGGGGAAATGGGGCCATGCGATTACGCAATAGACTACCTAGACAGCAAGGCGTGGTGGTTAACATGCCAGCGCTCGAGCCTCCGCCGCCACATCTACACACGGCAGCATTCGCGGGCCACAGCAGAGAGAGAGAGAGAGAGAGAGAGAGAGAGAGAGAGAGAGAGAGAGAGAGAGAGAGAGAGAGAGAGAGAGAGAGAGAGAGATACCGTAAGTTCGTGGAGGGCCGGGTTGTTCTCCACGTCTCGTCACACTCGCTCTGACGTTGTATGACGTGCTGGTTTGTTGACATATTATCCGAAAAGACGAGGCGCCTCAAGTTCACATCCAACACCCGACTTTTGATGTTCATCGATAAGTCCCAGCGAAGTAGGGCGGCGTTCAGCCAAGGTTGCCTTTAGTTTCTTGCTGACAATTGCCAAGGAAGCTACTGGCACTGTAAGATTAGTCTAAGGAGACTCAAACCTCAACCCTCATCTTCTCTTGGCACTGTAAAACAGGCGTCAGGAACGATGACGAAGGACGATGGCATGAGGCTTGGGCGTTCGCATTTGCATTGGCATTTGCATGGCTGAGAAAGAAAGAAAAAGGGTCGCAAGAGTTGAAGCAACACAGAAGTCGGCGTGAACGGTGGGCATGGTTCCCGGTTCTGTTCTGTAGGATACCTGAGGGCCCGTTCCGGAACCCTTACACGGGCCATTGTCCGGCCCAGAGGCATGGATCTGAGTCCAATCGTCCTTATCTGGCCAATAAGGACATCAAAGGTGGCCGATAGGAATAGTCTGGTGGTTGACGCATCTCCGCGCTGGGAAGGCTCCCTTCGTCCCCCTTGCTTTCTGCCCTTATCGCCCCAATAGCATCAGCCGAACGGTCGACGTTGAGATCATGGCCGCAACGAACGCCTGCTGATAAGAAAATAGCGTCTGTTGATGACTCGACGTTGGTTTGCTTCCGCGGACATCTCAGCACTCGAGCCTTACCCCCCCTGGGCTAGCATGTCGCATCTCCTCGCCCGATGCCGTGCCGTACCCGTCAAGCTACCTGACCTGGGTCATGTCATTGTGGTGTATCGCCGGGTGCATTCCACTTACACGGGGTACTTGGACCTTGGCCGGTACGGGCACAGAGGGCCAAGTACCTCAAACACCTAGGGTACGGCATGTATTCGTATGAGCAATTGGTTATTGAGGAATTGCCCAAACGTAGGCACTCCTTGAGACGGGCCGGAGTCGTCGATCATGCTTCGGACTCAGCAGCGTTATCTCTTGGTCTGCTTTGCCCTAGCGTCACTCCATTCGGCAATGCGGTGTTGTACCACGCCCCCGTCCCATGCTACCCGTCCCATACTCTTGCTTTGCCTTGTGCTGTTCTGTACACAAAGAGCCACTCCCTCACCTTCTGTAGTACGTCCGATCCGCCCACACCACAATCACCCGACTCCGGCTCCAGGAAATCCAAATTTCACATCCATTAGCCCACCCAAAGTGGTACTTATTCACATCGTTGTCCGGCTACCGCAAAATGCATCTTTTCTCTATCACTCCTTGATTATCTGTTCTGCTGTCTCGGGCCCCTTATCACGTCTTAACCTTTTTGTCTATACGCTTAAGCCGTTTCTTCTTTCCGTTCTGGCTGGCTTGTGGTTACCGCACAGAGTAGTGACTGTTTGGAGCTTTTGTCATCCTCAGTATACCCTTATTACCCTCGATCCCGAGGTCATAGGCTGTATACAACAGCCGTGATCCTCGCCACGATGGAGTTCGTTCACTCTCCCGCACCGGTCTCTTTCCGGGAAACTTTCGCCAAGACAGATCTCAGCCTTCCCCCGAGTCCGGCCACTACAGTGAGGGAGGGTATGTCCTGTAGTGTCGACGGCAGATGGGAATATTCAGTCTCGGGACGTCCACTGGATGAGCCCAGTGTAGAGGGCTCTCGCAGCTATCCCTTGCCTCCCAAATCAAGAACTAATAAGGTCCTGGCCGAGGACTTGAAGACACCAGACAACCATGTCACCCGGGACCCTCGACTAATACGCCTAACCGGAATTCACCCATTCAATGTCGAGGCCCCTTTGAGCGATTTGTACGACGAGGGCTTCATCACCACCAAGAACCTGCACTATGTTCGGAACCATGGAGCTGTGCCCAAAGTCGATGATGAGGACATGTTTGACTGGGAGTTCACTATTGAGGGCCTGGTTGAGAACCCCATCAAGATGACGCTGAGAGATCTCATCTCGGACTACGAACAAATCACCTACCCGGTCACCTTGGTGTGCGCTGGAAACCGCCGAAAGGAGCAAAATATGGTTCGTAAATCAAAAGGGTTCTCGTGGGGCGCCGCCGGCTTGTCAACGGCCCTCTGGACCGGTGTGTCGATCGGCGACCTCCTTGCTCGGGCGATCCCCAAGCGGGGGGCAAAGTACGTCTGCTTCGAGGGCGCCGACAAGCTACCCAACGGCTACTACGGAACGAGTATCAAGCTCAACTGGTGCATGGATCCCAATCGCGGTGTGACGGTATGCTACCGCATGAACGGCGAGCTGCTGCACCCTGACCACGGAAAGCCTGTCCGCATCATCATCCCCGGCCAGATCGGTGGCAGGAGTGTCAAGTGGTTGAAGAGAATCATCATCACAAAGGAGCCCAGCGACAACTGGTATCATATCTACGACAACCGAGTGCTTCCCACAACGATCTCCCCTGACGCCAGTGCAGACCTGCCGAAGGTGTGGAAGGACGAGCGATACGCCATCTACGACCTCAACGTAAACAGCGCCACCTGTTATCCCGCCCACGACGAGGTCGTTTCCTTGGTCGATGGGCCGAAGTCCTACAAAGTGCGCGGCTACGCATACGGCGGCGGCGGCAGGAGAATCACAAGGGTAGAAGTTACCCTGGACCGCGGCAAGACTTGGCTCCTCGCCAACGTTGACTACCCCGAAGACACATATCGACTAGCTCCCGAAGGCGAGACCCTCTACGGCGGCAGGGTCGATATGGACTGGAGAGAGACCAGCTTCTGTTGGTGCTTCTGGGAGCTGGACATGCCTATCGCTCAGCTTGCTGACGCAGCAGACGTTATGGTTCGCGCCATGGACGAGAGCATGATGGTGCAGCCAAGAGACATGTACTGGAGTGTACTAGGCATGATGAACAACCCGTGGTTCCGGGTGGTCATTCACAAGGAGGGACACAGCCTTCGCTTCGAGCACCCGACTCAGCCGGCACTCATTACCGGCGGATGGATGGAGCGCGTCAAAAAGGCGGGAGGCAACCTGTCCAATGGCTTCTGGGGCGAGAAAATCAAGGGAGAGGCCGACAACGCCGCCGAGCCGGAAGAGATCAAGGAGATCTCTATGACCAAGGACGGCGTCAAGCGCAACATCACCATTGAGGAGTTACGCCAGCACGGCGGCGACGAGGAGTCGTGGTTTGTCGTCAATGGCGAGGTTTACGACGGCACCCCTTTCCTAGAGGGTCACCCTGGAGGCGCCACCTCCATCTTTGGCGCCGCCGGCCAGGACGTGTCGGAAGAGTTCTTGACCATCCGTAAGTTCATGCCCTCGCCATGCAGTTCCCGCATCTGCTAACGCGCCACTGCTACAGACAGCGAAAACGCTAAGAAGATGATGATTGACTACCATATCGGCACACTAGATGAAGCTAGCCGGAAGAAACTTGCCGAAGGCGAGATCGTGCTAGAGGACGATGACAAGACGTCGCGGTCCGTCTTTTTGCAGACTAAGACCTGGACCAAAGGTGTGCTATCGGAGAAGAAGACGGTTTCGTCCGACTCCAAGATCTTTACCTTCACGCTCGAGCACCCGGACCAGATGGTTGGCCTGCCAGTCGGCCAGCACCTGATGATGAGGCTGCGTGACCCCGTCACCCGCGACGCTGTAATTCGCGCCTACACGCCCATCTCGGAGGGCACTGAAAAGGGCAAGCTCGACGTGCTCGTCAAGATCTACTACAAAACGCCGGACCGCAAGGGCGGCAAGATGACGCAGGCCCTTAACTCCATCCCCGTCGGCCACTTTGTCGACTTCAAGGGCCCCATCGGCAAGTTCGAGTACCTCGGCAAAGGGCTTTGCTCCATTGCCGGCAGGCCGCAGCGCGCCATCAAGCGCTTTATCATGATCTGCGCGGGCTCGGGCATCACGCCCATCTTCCAGGTCCTGCGGGCCGTCATGATGGATGCCGCCGACCCGACGAGGTGCCTCTTGCTGGACGGCAACCGCGTCGAGGAGGACATACTTTGCCGCGGGGAGCTCGACAGCATGGCCGCGGCCAACCCAGACAGGTGCCGCCTGCTCTACTCACTTACGAAGCCCGGTCCGTCGTGGACCGGCCTCGTGGGCCGTATGGATAGCAAGTTCTTTGCTGACAAGGTGGGTGCGTGCCCCAACGAGGCGGGAGGCGACGACCTCGTCCTTGTGTGCGGACCCGAGGCCTTTGAGGCATGCGTGCGCACCACCCTCGGCAGCCTCGGCTGGAAGGATGATGACTTGATCTTCTTCTAAGTCGGCCGTCCTGTTTCGTTCTGCGACTAGATAGAAGATCAAACATTCTCAAGCCGGCTCTTTCCTCGGATGACTAGACATCGGCTTCTTTTAGCCTCTTCCGGCTAACTTGCCTACCGATCTCGGGTCTCGGCAGGGCTAGCCATCTGGGTGGGAAACGAGGGGATGGGATGAAGTCAGACTAGGCAGAGACGCCACCGCCTCGGGCCGTCATGACAGCCGTGTCTGGGCATTCGCCGGCAAGACTGATGTTATTCGTCGGGCCTAGACGTCGACTCGCTAGGCATTTGGATGCTGTGTGTGTGTGTGTGTGTGTGTGTGTGTGTGTGTGTGTGTGTGTGTGTGTGTGTATGTGCGCGCGCGCGTGCGTGCGAAAGGGTGGAAGGAGTGGGTAGGAGGGTGAGTGTGGGGGTTTCCGGTCGATCGAGAACGGGAAGATAAAGGAGAATTGAACATCTCCGGAATAAGCTTGCTAAGCGGCAAAACTTAGATGGAAGATCGGAGGTGTGGTGGGTGGAACGGGCGTTCGGTGTGCTTATCAGCGGGTTTCTCATTTTGGGTTTGTTATAGTGTTCGGAACAGGCGTTTTAGCAGCATCTCCGCGGAGGACAATAGGGATCTGTCTACCCGACGACGACGACGACGACGAATAGAATACAATGCGACTTACACGCGGCACGGAGTACCGAAACTTACTAGAACGGGCGCAAAGATGGGATCATTGTTTTTCTCCATAATTAGTGTTTTGCAATACAATCACTCTCATGACACCTTGCGTTCCACTCTGATTCGTCCTGTTGAAAGGTTTTGCATTTGTCCGTCAAGCCGGAACTACGCCATACACACTACATAGCTATATGACGGAGTCTACAGCACCCTGCTGAATATTGGGCTGGGCATGGGATCGCGTCACATGTGAGCGGCTGCCATTCTTATGCCATTTATAAAACCACTTGTTCCCACCATAACACCGCAAACACCGGCTGGAAAAACAAACTGAAGAAGAACAAAAGACGCTCATAACCGTCGTTGGACACCTGCTTTCCTCCGATACTCACGCGCTGCGACTCAGTGCTCGCCGAAACCTTCCGGGTTGGGATAGTAAAAGGCCGCAACCGCGATGGCAAGGTAGACGATGACGCAGAGGAAGCCCTCCAAGTAATTGCTCTTCTGGTCGCGCAGGAAGTTTCCGACCGTCAGTATGGACAGAAGGAGCATGCCAATGTCAAAGATCTCAAAGACGATATCCATGTGCTTGTGCAGGCCCCAGGCGATGATAACAACAAGTGGACCGTTGAGCAGGGATGTCTGCAATGTGGCGCCCAGAACGTGGGAGAGGGCAAAGTTCATTTGGTTGTCCCATGCCTCGTCGACGGCCGTCAGATGCTCAGCGGCCTTCTCGACGAGGGGCACCAGGATAAGGCCCATAAAATGGTCCGAGATACCATGCTTTAGCACAATGGGGTGAATCTGCTGGACAAGGTAGATGGCCATAAAGGTTACAAGCGTGATGGAAATGACGAGGGCAATAGCACACTCAGTCAGCGTCAACTTGGGCTTGTTGATGTCCTTGTGCTTGTCGTGGTCACGCTCCTCGTCGCGCTCGAAGATGGCATCGTAGATGCCGTGGTGCGTCCGGGCCTGGAACCACACATAGACACCGTAAGCTATAACAAGCAGGACGGACACAATTCGTGAGATATGCAGCGTCTTGCTTTCGAGCTCCTCAACCGTAAGCGACTTGGCCATGGAGTAACTGAATATGGCGGGGATGGCTAAGGCGACACCTCTGTTTGGTAAAGAGTCAGCAATCAGTCGAGGTGTTTAACCCCTACGGGTTTCACTTACGCCGTGAGCAGTAAGCCACTACCGGCTTCACTGACAGTCTCGCTGAACTCAGCCTCTTCTCTTCGCAAGCCGCCGGCAATAAAGCACAATCCCAGACACAGGAGCATTGTCGCTAATATCGAACCGAGAATAGCAGCCTTGATGACGGTGAACTGGTCGCTTCCTAGAAGTACCATAAAGAGGATCATTTCGACGATGGACCCGAAGCTAGGAACATAGGTGCGTGTAAGTAAGAAGCAGGCATACGCGTGGGAGGGAGAGAGGTGGTGGCTCACGTCGTCTCAATCAACACACCAAACACGTGGCTAACCTTGCGCGATAGCTCTTGGCCGGCGAAACCGACCATGTTGGCACAGGGGATCATGGACAGGTAAGAAAGAACGAAGATTAGGACGTGGTCTTGTGGGCGAGTGTCTGAACATCCAGTGTTAGTTCTGCCAGTGCCTAGACCTCCGACGTCATGAACAACTTACAACGAACGGCAAAGGTGGCGGGGACCACAGGCCAGAAGAAGTTGCAAACGAGGGACGCCCGGCTCGAGGACTTCCAAGTGATTTTGAGAAACTTCAAGGGATGGAAGCCTTTGCGGCCGCTTTCACCGGAGGGCTTTACTTTGACTTTGCTTCCCGGCGGAGGGGCTCGGTGGTGGCGACCGTTGTGGACGGGCAGCTCATCACGGGCCACGTACCCCGAGGTGCGTGCCTTCTCGGGCGAGATGATGGGGTGGTTCGATTCTCGTCGCCGTGAGCCGGTTGACTGGCGATAGGTCTGACGATAGGGAGATCGAGGAGCCGACATGACGGCGATTCGGGGCGTCTAACTGGATAATGCAGCACGTCCGTTGAGCGAGGTAGACAAACACGACAGGAATGCGGAGGTGCAGGAAGGGCGTGTGGTCGCCGAGAAGGTGTAGCCAAGCGGGTAGGTAGGTATACAGGTCCGTAATGATGGGATAGGGGACGGTGATGATATGTGGAACAGCCCCGATACCAAGAGTCTTGAAAGTGTGGCTGATGGCCAAGAGATGGGGAGCGAGATACGAGCTGTTAAAGAGACGGGGAAGTGAAGGCCCTTATTCTCCGGGGTCGAGTCCCTCCACGGTAACCGGGGTGTCTGGTCCAGAGGGGTGGCTGGGCTGGGCCGCGACTGGGTTGCAGGCGAGGGCGTTTCAACGTCAGCTTCTCTCGCGATTGCTACAGATTACTGTCGCTGCTGCTGCTGCTGCTGCTGTTGTTGTTGTTGTTAGACAGGCGGTGAATATGGATTGTTCGGGCTGGTTGTCTGGTCCAACCTATTGATTCGACATGACGGTTTCCAACGGGTTCGGCATCACGGCAGGTTGGGGCGTCCAAACGAGTCGAAACAGAGTGGGCGCCATCGTCAGGGGATTACTCGATACATTTAACTTTTCACAGCCGAGGCGCTGCGAGAAGGGTTAGAGATTGATGTGGAGAAGGAGAGGGAGAGAGAGAGAAAAAGCTGATGAGGGCAATTCAGAACATGGATGACCATGGTGTGCGTGAATCAAGGCACGGCCAGGCTTGCTGTCATGCCAAGACCTCTGACAGGATCCTGGTGCATTGTAGGACGAGCCGACGACGAGTTGGATGATTGGATCGATGTGTATGGGTACACCTGGCAATATTCTATGGCCTGCTTGAAGAGCCGCGAAACCTCGTGTAGATGATACCTTACTGCCGCCCGCACGTGTGTACCAGTAATCTGAGGCTGACACGAAATCCGTGTTCCCCCATTCGTGTTGCGAGGGTTCAGGAAAGGAACCACGCCGCGGGTTCCGAATGTTGTTGTCGTTCCAGGCTTCGTCGCGGCACCACCCGTACACCGTAAACAGGCGGTGATAAGAGGCAGGGGTAAAGAGGCCCAACGACGTCACAAGCTTTTCGACCCCTGCGTGAACCAGTCGTATTCACTCCCAATGCAACCCTATCCAGCCACACCTCTGACCAACTGGCTACTATGTACTGCCCACGTAGCTAGCTAGGTAGAGCTTCTTCTTCTGTGATGCTGTTTGCCAAGTCTTGTCACACCAAAGCCCAAACGCTTGCTCTTGGCCGTCATGATGACTACCTAGTCTAGCATCGCCCTGCATCTCCCTTTCTCAAGAGCGCCCGAGGCTTCTAGCATCTGGGCAGCATTATGCAGCGGGCGGAGGCGACGGCCTGCATTGATGCGCCAAATTGCAGCACGTCCCAAGTACCTTGGCCACTTAGCTGCGGCCATCATGAGGGAGGCCGCCAAGCACTGACGCAACAGCGAGACCCCTGGACAAGCTAGGTACCATTAGGAGATCAGAAGCCAAGGGCCTCCGCACCCAAGAGGCCAAGACACCCGTCGCACGTACGTCTCCACCTCCACCTTCAACCGTCAACACCGACAATCCGTCCCATCTTGCTACCCCTTGGCAAAAGCTTTTTTTCCATCCTCTCCCTTCATCACTCGCGTATCCTTGTGCACGTCCTGTTTGTTTAGGTGATCACAAACGGTCTTCTGTGGCATTTCTCTAGCTAGCAACTCATTGTAATGTAACGCCCGCAACCCGAATCCCAAACGGCAGTCTCATTTTCTCATCAGCTTCGGCTTCCCCTCAGCCTCTCCATGTCCCTGTTTTTCACCACCTGTCTTCATTATGTTCCTTCACCCGGTCTTCGAAGAGCCAAGAAAAAGGAAAACAGCAACCTCGGGACCAGGTCGAGCCCGGACCTGAGCCGATAGAAAGGGGTCCCGATGACGAGCTGGTTGGAAATGGTGCTTACGCACAAGGGTCCTATCCATAGTGGCACTCCACCATTCCACGGAGCTCCAAGCCAATCGCCATGAATGCCGCTTCCCCTTGACAGCGGGTACTTGCGAAACGCCACTCCAAGAGCTGGACGGCCTGACCTCCTTGGTTGATCCGATAGTCGCGTGGGATGACCACCTCAGTTTCAAACTTGAAGAACCTTCTAAACCATTGGCTCAGTCGCGATTGGTTGACGTACTCGGCTGGGCCGTGGATCAAAACCACTCGAGACTTTTGGCTATCTCTAAAGCCTCGGTTTGTTGTCTTGACTCGATTCCAAGTAACGCGTGGACGACGACCGCCGACCAAGAACCTGCCAGCATGGCTAGCCCTAAGAAGGCTCTCTGCACCTTCGCGAGAGAAGAATACGGTCTTTGCCGCCGCATACGGCTTGTTGTCAGAGGCATTGGCTGGGTTGATGTAGGAGGCCCATATCTTCCCTGTCGGACCAACATGGGTAACTGCTCCAAGGAGCAGCTGGGACGTGCAACCAGCCGGAAGACCTTCCATCCAGAGCGATGTGTTTTGGTGGGCCGGGATGTTGGCACTCATGTTGCGGTCATTGAATACATCGCCGCGGTATTGGTCTGAAAATCCCCTAGCCTGACGGAAGGCACGTTCGAGATCCGAACTATTGTATCGAAGCACGGGTTGCGCGACCATTCTCATTGGATGATATTGACGCTGATGGGCCCCTCCATCTCGGGACGGCGCAACGGCCCCACGGCCTGCATCTGCTTTAGTAGTGTTGAAAAGAACTGCGGCATGATTGAGGGCACCCTCGTTGCCGACAGTCGGGAGTATAGTTGCGCCAGGTCGTCCCAGAGGCTGCGGGCCTATATGGAGGGCCTGGGATAGGAGAATGACGTTTTGAGCACTGGGAGGATGTTCCTGGGCGGTGCCAGGAGCCCCGGTTTGATGGGCTTGGTCTTGCTGGGCACTGTAGCTGTGACCGGCTTGGCTGGCGTTGGACCCGCCATCAACAGGCATCTCTGGTGTTTGTTAATAACAATCAACAATAACAGAGCATGGAATTTTTACTTACTGGCCGTTCTGTTTTGTGATGACTGTTGAATAATAAACTCTGGGTTGATTGGATGTGAGTAGGTCCTTTTGGAGAACAAAGGAATAATTCATATTGCAGTGGGTAGTAGGAGTGGTTGTGATGGGCAGGCGCAGGTTCAATAGAGGGACGTTTGTGTTAAAGCGTGAGGCAGAGGGAGACAGCAAGGGTTGAAAGAAGAAGGTACAATGGGGTCGAAGCAGTGAGGTGTGTTGGATGAAAAACCAACCTGATATGAGGGGGCTTTTGTGGTTGTGGTAACTTTTTCAGATGAAATTATCAATCTTTTGGATCAAAGGAGCAATTTGTGTGTGTGCGTATTGAACGAGCAAAGTGCTGTTTGTCAGATAGACTGGCTGTAAAGAGAGAAGAAGAGTATATGTGGATAGTGGAGATCAGAGAAAAGGGGGGATTATATAACGGAAGGAAAGATAGAAAGCCAGGCAGAACACCAGAATAGGTAACGTAGCAGGCAGCAGGTAGTCAGTACAAGAAGGGAAGGAAAGGGTTATTGTGGTGTGTGAAGCCATTCACGTGCATCCAAGGAAGGCATAACGTGTGAAGGCGTGCTTTAGTTAGGTAGGCAAGAACAGCCTTGAGATACTGCTCTTAGCCACCCTCCTAAATGAGTAGAATAGGATTGGATGCCTTTATAGTGAAGACACTCATTTTGCTATTCCTTTCAAGTTGAAAAGACTTGGAGGCATTGTAAAAGCATCATTCATCTACATTCATCGCACTTTTTTCCCTACCACCATAACAACAATAACAACAACAGCAACATGCAAGACACACATTAAAGAAAGATCGGTAGGATGCAGAAAGAAGACATCCGGTTCATCTTGTCCTTGATCCCTATTATCAAGCAAGAGCAACAATTAAAAATCGTAGAATGTACAGACCTGCGAAACGTCCATGTTTGTTTTGTACTTGGTCGGTTTGGTCTCATGTCTAATCTACATGGCTCACACCAAGCACCAGCGAGCATTCACCCCTCATCCTGCTAGCTGCCCCAAGTCTCAGCCTCCTCTAAAAGCACCTGATCCCGATCCTCGAATTCCTCCTCCTTGATCTCAACCAACCCAAGGCTATTCCGGTCCTTTGATGGCACAGTCTGAGCAACAACAACCGTCTCGATACCCGCCGGACTGTACTCCTCAGGCCCCATTGGTAACGCCTCAATATCTATCTCAAGGTTCAAAAGAGCCTTAAGGATGACCTGGCTGCCTGCCTTGCTCATCACCTCGTTGGCCTGCTTGCACTGGTCCGACGCGACGCACTCTCGGCACCCGTTCTCACAGTAACAGTTCTCGATCCGCTTGAGAGCCTGCTGGAGGAGGTGATCGATGTGCTCGAACGCCTTGGTACTGATTCCGGATCCACTTGCTCCTCCTTTGGCGTCGTAGAAAGTTAGCCGTCCAGGCCTCTTCCTCTGCGATTCCTTCTTAGCGAACTCCTTCAGAGCCACCTTGCATTCTGTCCGCACGTCGCCTGGCAAGCTGATGACGAAGTTGGGCATGAGGCTGAGAATGGCGTGCTCCGCCGCGTGGATGGACGCCGCGACGTGAAGGCGTCTGCCTGCGAGGATCTGCAAGGCCTTCTTGGGTATGTCGAGCCACATACCCTTCCCGTACCTGATGACGGGAGGGTTGTCCACGTGTACAGCGTCGAGCACACGCTTCTTCTTGTCCACCTTGAAGAATCCGTACACGTTCTGCTGGATTTTGATTGTGCCGTAAAACGCCCTGGACAGGGACCCAGAGATCTTCCTGATAGCCTCCGTTTCGATCGGGTCGATATCGGTGAAATCTCGTTGCGTCGTGGTCCACTCGACCTTGACTCTTTCCACTCGCGCCATCATCTTGTCAGGTTGGAAATCTCTGACGAGGTACTTGTTGCCCTGGTGCAGGAAAATAGCACCGTCGTATATCGTAAACGTCGCCCTTGAAGCTTCTAGTTCCTCTAATACTTCGTTCCTTCCGTGAGTAATGTCGATGATGGCAAAGTGGTCATCCTCGGTATCGCGAATGGCGACAAATCTCGAAGGGATGGGCCGAAATCGGTCGTGACAATGGTAGAAGCCCAAGGTATCCTTGAGCAGCCTCTCTTCGCAGATCCGAGGCAAGTCCTTGCCAAAATACTCTGCATCCTCGACTGGCCGTACTGGCATTTCGTAAGCGGCACATTGGATATGACCCTCCCGTACCAGCATGTTCTCCAGGTCAACCTGAAGCTCACAATTCGGTTTCGAGAAGAGCTCGTCGGGATTTTGCATGTAGTGCTGGTCTGTAGCGAAACAGTCCCCCACCAAGATCGACAACGAGTCTTTGTTCCTTCGTCCGGCCCGGCCGCTCTGTTGACGCAAGTTGGCTATGGTGTATGGGAAACCCCAAGTCAGCACACAATCCAGGGTTCCAATGTCGATGCCCAGCTCCAGCGCAGTAGTCGCGACGATGCCCAAGAGCTTGCCTTCAAACATCTCCGACTCAATTCTCCGCCGGTCTTGGGCGGTGTAGCCGCCCCTGTAGCCCATGACTCTATTGACGCACTCTGGTCGTCCAAGGGACTCCAGTTCATGTTGTACAGCGGTGACCAGTTTCTCACACTGCTCTCTGACCCTGGTAAAGGCAATGATTCGGACGCCCCTGAGCATAAGCTGACAGAAGAGACGGGCACACTCGAACATGGCGTCGCCACGGCCACTCGCTGGGTCCCCAGGGTCTTTATATGGCGTGTTCCAGCACAGAAACTCTTTGCGGCCTGTTTGGTGTGAGTGAAAGACGCCCTGATATTGAAGCAAGGCCGGAACACGTACCTGAGGGGGAACCATCAAAGTCCACTAACCGCACGTTCTCTATGCCGAAAATGGTCTCAAAATGCTGTTTGGGGTTGGCAACTGTTGCAGAACAAGAAATAAACCTGATGTGTCGGTTGCCAACGGCAGCGCATACTCGCCGCAGTCTCCTCATGATGAAAGCCACATGCGAGCCCATCTGCCCATTGTAGTAATGCAACTCATCCACCACGACGTATTTCAGGTTCTTCAGAAACGTCCTCCACCTCTCTTCCTGCGGAAGAATGGTTATATGGAGCATATCCGGGTTGGTGAAGATGATTCTCCCTTCTTCCCGGATCAGGTTTCGCTCATTCATCGGGGTGTCGCCATCGAAAGTCTCGACAAGCACCTCCTCCATTCCGGGCATGTAGCTCATCAGCTCCCTCAAGCTTCTCTTCTGGTCCTGCGCCAAAGCTTTCGTGGGGAAAATGTACATTGCTCGGGTGTTCCAATCCCTTTCCAAGGCGTGGATCACGGGGAGCTGGTAGATGAGGGACTTCCCAGAGCTCGTCGATGTGGAAACAACTACATGCTGCCCCTCCAGTAGACCGTTGATGGCTTCAGTCTGATGCGCGAAGAACTGCGTTATCCCCTTGGAATTGTAAAGGGCGTTGACAAGATCCTGGCTTAGAAGAAAGTTGAGGTCGCCGTATACAGGCTCCTGCGGTTCGAATACGCGATGCCCATCAGGGACAATCTGTCCCGTGTACCAGGGGCCGTCCTTGAGTTCCTGGACGATTTCGGGAATGCTCTTGCGCTCTGTCGGAATCGATTCCGGCAACGCCCCGAGCCTTTTGTCCACCGGTTCTGGCATCGCCGGCATTGGGATATGAGCATCAGTTGCTGCTGCCAGCTTCAGCTCGGGATCCATACCCTCGGCTACGCATTGGTTGAGGAACAGACTGACGGCGTCGCCGAACTTTTGGTTCCGCCGCTCAATCAAGTTGGTCATCTGCTTTTGGCTGTATACGGGCATCTTCAGGGCCTCGTCTCTCAGCTTCCTGTTGGGCTTGGTGATCTCGCCCGTCTTCTTGTCTTTGACCTGCCGTTTCAGGTCTCCGTCCACGAACTCGAAATACAACACTTCTTTTCCCCCTTCAACCAGGTCGTCAGGGTGACGATCCAAATTATCGAGGCCCGAGATCCCTCCAACGGAAGCATCGGGCGCGGGCGCCTGCGAGAGAAAGTCTCGCCCTTTCTTGAACACCACATCCCGCTCGGCACCTCGGACCTCGGTTTGCAGCATGATCTCGTCGACATAGGCAAAATTGACACCCTCAGGGCGAATAGAGGCGATGGCTGCAACATCCTCAATCGTAAGGGATTTCTTGGTGTGTGATTCCACTGCGGACTTGATCGTCTCAAACGTGGTGGCGAGGTGCTTGCGGGTGCAGCAGAAGGTAAACACGAGGTTAAGGGCACGATGCGTCTTTTCCAGTGCCTTGAAGCGTTCGGGCCACTCCATTTTGCATTTTACAGCGGATGCTGCGCTGTCCGCGCTATTCAGACTTGATCCCGCCTTCTTTGATGCAGTCCGCTTCTTGGATTTGGTTGTTCTCGGGTTGTCGGTGGAGGCGACATCTCCGGTGTTTGATGTGTCGTCTACTGGAATTGCAGCGACTGTTCCACCATGTCCTGCCACAGGCGTCTCATTTTCCGGCCTCTTCCGTTTCCCTCGTGGCTTCGGGACCAGAGGCGGCTCTTCACCGGGTGCGACGGACTGCATGTTCGCAAGGCTTCAGTGGCCCTCCAAAGACCGGCCCTCCCCAACCATGAGTATAATGATGCGGTTGAGCCAGGATGGATTCTGTTATGGGAAGTAAGTGAGAGGTTTGCAAGCAAGCTCCTTATACCTAGCTTGCTGTTGTAGAGTGAGAACCCCTGATGAGGAATCAGTGGCTTGACATTGAGCGCGCGACACCACAGCGTCAGGATGAAGGGAATCGTCTGCGTCAC
Organism: Colletotrichum cereale; assembly: GCA_034509685.1. NCBI lineage: Eukaryota > Fungi > Ascomycota > Sordariomycetes > Glomerellales > Glomerellaceae > Colletotrichum > Colletotrichum cereale. The sequence continues at coordinate 138,044 of JASUDE010000060.1, read as the reverse complement.
GTAATCCACACCAGGTCACGTGGACCGCGTGCCTCTGAGCACAACCATCCTGGAGCCGCCTTTCTTTTGCGAGTCCCGTCACGCGCTTCTCAAGGCAGTCAGATAGATAACTAATGAGGGTAGGTCTCATTTAACATTGTACTTGATTGATACCAAACGTATCAAGAAATATCCTCTTTCCTGGTATCGTGGCAGGATAGCGACCTGAGACTGAGATGCGCTGCATAGTCAAACTGAAGTGACCACCCCCCCTGGAACAAATCTCTGCCTACCCGCCGGTTGTATGCCTGTATCTTCCCCGGCCCCTGTCCCGCCTTCAGAAATGCTTACGCCGACCCTCCTTGCGTCCGGATCTGTATCGTCTTACAAACGTGCACGGCCCACAACGCCGGTTGATGCCCATTAGACCGCTCTATGCCTCGGGGTTCAGGTGTTCAGTTGCCCGATAACTCTCTCTGTACCATTCCAACCTCATTAAGGAATGACTTTGCACTGGCGGCACTCATCTAGACAACGAGAGTTAGTAAGCAGAACCAAGCTGGAAGCCGACGGCGTCGATGAACACATACCCTGACATGAACGCTCACAGGTTTGGCTTCCATGCCCTCGAAAGCCGTGAACATGACCCCAACAGACTTCAACGTCGCCTTCTCCTGGAACTGCATAGCGGGCAGGATGACTGTGTTTAGAAGTATTCTGTGTGTTTGGTCCTGTCTCATGATGAGACGAGCCACCTTATGGCCTTTGTTGTCACCGGCCTCAGGATCCTCTTCCAGGCCTGATGCGTCAAAAGAACCAGGCACGGGCAGCCCGGCCTCGTCGAATTGAACGCACGCCTCGGGAACATTGATCTTGAGCATGCCTGATCCACGCTCCTTCCAACCGACCTCTTTCTCTAGATAGAATATTTTAGCTCTGACCTGGAGTATGGTTGCTTCACCGGCTTCGCCGTCGTCGACCGTGACTGGGCCAAGTTAGTATGATTGCGAATCGCAGCCTGGACAACTTCCACTCACTCTTCTGCAGCCTGGTACGTTTCTTATCATCCACAGCCTTGGATTCCTCCTTGTCAGACTCTTCCTTTTCATCCTTGTCGCCAGATTCCGAGGCAGCCTCAGCAACGTCGTCCGCCTCATCGTCACTGCCTTCGTCCGCATCGCTATCGGGCGCACCGAATGGCTTTGCCGCCCTTTCAGTCTTGAACGAGGACTCGCCCGTCTTGGAGAAGCTTGTTAGGGGCTTGCTGCCTAAGCCGCCGCCAAAAGCACTGCCGAATGCCGAACCGAAACCGCCATTCGTGCCCACGGGCTTAACGCTGGCAAAAGGCGAGGATGCCGCACCGGCACCACCGAAGCTCAGTGTAGGCGTAGGAGCAGGAGCGGGAGTGGCAGGTTTGGAAGGGGACAGACCACCAAAGGGCGAGGCGGAAGATGCTGTTCCGCCGAACACGCTCCCCTTGGTCGCACTCCCCAGCGAACCAAACGGGGATGCGCTCGAGGCTGCGAGTTTGGCAAAGCCTGAGCTAGCAAAGGTGGAAGTCGTGGCTCCCTCTTTTTCGTTGTTGGCGGGACGCTGTGATGTCGTAGATATGCCTTGGGTAGTGACATTTTCTTGCGTCTTCGTGTCGGCAGCGGCAGCGGCAGTGGGTGGCGCCTGACGGAGCAATGCAGAATTAGTATGCGTGGCCAAGTTAACAATGCGGACGAGAGGAAAACATACAGAGGAATCGGGCACAGCGTCAGCTGAGGTGGCGACCTCGTCTCTGTGTCTCTTCTTCTCGGGCTCAAGTCGAGAAGTCCTGTCCCTCGCCGAGTCGCTTGAGGCGACGCTCCTGTCATCAGACTCGTCAACGTCCTTGTCCTCGTCTACCTGGTCGTGTGCCCGTTTCTTCTTTGGCGACGAAGGGCGCTCCTTGTGGTCATCGTTTTGCGACCCCGAGGGTGTGGTCTCGGCGGTGACCCCATCTGCGGAAGACTTCTCTGAAATGGCCGTGTGCTTCAGTTCCTTGCGGGCAGCAGCAGTCTCAGCGTCTTCTTTTACGTAGATCGGGTCAGACTTTGGACTGCCGGACTGAGGGTCGTCGGCCATGGTGACAGTTCGGTACGGCAAACCGGCTTGTCGTATCGTATCGTGTCGTGTCGGCGGCGTCGGCGTTGTCGTCGTTGAGTGGTTTGGAGGTTTCTTCTGCCCGACTCGGCAAGTGGCAGAGCAAAACGGCTGGTTAGAAAGCCAAGCGTAAAGTTAGCTGGCAGGTGGTAGTTTGAGCAGCGGCGCAAGATCCAGGCAACAAAAAAAAATGGTTGCGGATCCCTTCCAGAAGAATAAAAAAATCAAACCAAAAAGACTAGGGTATCTGCACAATAGGAGCAGAGAGCGGGCAAGAGCAACCGATATGGGTTGAGAGTCGGCGATGCACGTCGGTGGATGGTTGCGCAACGACTGGACCTTTGGGTTTGTGGTTGGAGAGGTTTGGGTGTGGAACGGTGCAAGACAGCAGGCCGGTCGGCGTCTGGCTCTCTCTCTCTATCCCGACTTTGCTCTGCGGGCGAGGTTCAGGCGTCGTTGCTCAAAGAGGAATAATTGGATGGGACCGACTTCACTATTGGAGTTGACGGGCAATCGGTCCAATCGTTGAGTGCGCTCTGGTTCGGATAAGACGACGCTGGACATCCTTCAGTCCCTAGGTACACTACTGACTGTGGTAGACGGTACGGCTACGCTGTAGAGAATCCATATTCCATTGGGTTAAGGAGGCCTACATTAGCGCGCTTTGCCTGAGTGTGCCGCTGGTAGGGACTGGGCCACCTACCTACTAGCATTTCGCTAAGCTGCCCGAATGACTTGTGGGTATGACCAGGACTCGTCTTTGTCAGTGGCCCACGTCTACCTCGACAGTGGGGCGACAGCCGTGGTCAATGGTAAGTCCAGTATTCCGGGCTGTCGGGTTGTCAGCGCAGCTGGAGGGGTAAACTACCTACATACCCAGGTACCTAGGTACCTAGCACAGCTAGATTCATACAGTGGGGGAAACATGAAGTCCCCTGATTCTGATCCGCCCTCCCCCACAACCACCTTACAGTGAACTCTGTATCTAACAATAGTAGCTAAACATTGCAGTGACGAAACCGGATGAGAGACTGTAGTACAGCTGCGGACATTGCTATTCAAAAAGAAGAAGAAAAAGGCAATACAACTGGCATTCTTGGGACAATTACCGACGCCGCTTGAAGCCAGTGCCGGTACTTGCCTCCTAAGGGAGTCTCAAGCAGGATTGGTTATCCAAAGCTGAAGAGTGATGTGTGTCCATGCCCACCCATACCACGATTTTCCCTATCGGAATTCCATTGTCTAGTAGGCAAGACACTCCGAGGGCGACAGCGCAAAGAGTGAGTGGTGAGATTCACGGAATGCGAGCCGTCACTCTCTCCAAGCCGGGCGAGATTGCAATCAGAAAACTCCTCATTCGCTTTCATTGGCCTGCCATCGTCTCTAAAGACAAACAAAACAAGTAGGTAAACCGACGTGGATATTTAAAAGATACAGTGTATGCGCCTCGGCTCGTTGCTTAGACCTCATACAAGATGCAGCGCAACTCTCTCCCCTTAACCCTTGTTTCCCTGGCTCTCCTCCTTCATCTATAACTTAGCTGATGAAGCAGAGGCAGCCCAGACCAAGGTAGAAGACGAATAACGGGTATACTGCGATGCCGACACGGTTCTTCACCACGCCGCTGCCGCCCAGAATACTCACGCCTGCGGCCAGAGACCACGCGACGAGGAACAGATAGACGGGAACACGGGCGACGGTCGGGATGCCGAAGGCCGAGAGAAGCGCCGCAATCACCAACGGAAACAATGTGTACCCTATGATACAGACGCTCTGCGCGAAGGAGCTGTCATGTTTTGTCAGCGTTTACTGGCTTACAGAAGTTACGACCGACAGGCCACCCTTGAAACAGAGGTTGACTTACATGCTGCCTCCCAACAGCTTAATCTGCAGCGTTACGACGGCCTCTCCTATCCAGATCATGGCAAAGACTCCGCTGAAGACAACGTCCTTCTGATCAGCTCGTGCATTGAAACTTAGGAGAAGACTGAGAAGCAGGCAAAAGATAAGAGGGCCCCAGAGATCCCAGTCGCGCAAGCCCGGCGTCATGTTGTTCTGCGACAGAAGCGCTTCCGAATCCATGAAACGACTGGCCAGACCGGTAATCTCCTCGCGGGCGCCGGACAGTCCAGCCCCGCGAATGTTTGCGTATGCCCCTCTGATGCCGTCAGCATCAAACATGGTCCCTCCAAGCAGGTACTTGGGATACAGGACCTCCCTCATTTTGGCCCAGACGGCGAGCAAATCTCGGCGGAGAGTGTCCCATACCGACTCGTCAATCGTGTTTTGCGGTGCAGCGCGATCTTCGCCAGGTATTCTAGAGGTCCAGGCGTTCTCGTTGAGCGGTCGCGACGAGGAGCTCGAGCCAATGTTGCCTGTCAGCGGTTGACGTGACGATGTGTTGCCGAGAGGGTCGTCGAAATCATCAAGATCAGCTGTGCGTGAATGACCGATTAGCTACATAAGCTCCAACAGCGTGCAGACAGCCATGTAATCTTACCATCGTCGGGGTCGATCAGGTCGTCGTCGGGCAAGGGAGGGTTGGCGTAATCGTCGCGTCTGCTTGTAGATGCCATGGTTGCAAGTGTTGTAGTTTTAATACACCCGGATCTCGATGTTTCGCTCCGGTTGTTTAGTTTTGGAAGGCTGGGCAGTTAAGCTGATGCCGCCGCCGATTGATTTGTTGGTTTGCTTATAGTGCTGCGGTTCTCCGAGCTCGAGATGGGATGGGCAGAATGTCTACGGATAATTGACGTACGTAGCAGCTTGCGACTCCCTCGCGGAAAGTCTCCACGGTTTCCTCTTACAAGCATTGCGGTGGTCCAAGCTCCCTGTATCCGGAAAAAGGTGACCCGCCCTCCCGAATGCTCTGCCTGGTGCCAAGCGCCTTCCAGATAAGGGCGTTGAAGTTGTTGAGTGTAGGTACCTTGGTAGGTAGACATGCTTCACTCATGCTGTTGTAGACATCTCAAACCCCGTCCTTTTTGTGTGTGGATTTCCGTCCGTCACACTGAACGGAACCGGGCTCCTGATCACTTGTACTGTCTCCTATGAGGCACAACCCAACCAGCGGACTTGATTCTTTCGAAATGTAGATCATCTGGAACACGGGTCCTCATGGCACGGCGCTTGGTGTGCTTCTTTTTCTTATTACAATGGTGTCACGTCTACCTACAGACTCCACTTACAAGCCGCCAAACGACGTAAAATGCCTACAACGCCCTTACCAGAGAACAATCCTGCTGCCGGGGGGTTCCATGTACAGTTTCGTCTCCTTTGCGAGCGAAGAGGCCTCCCGGGTATCTTCTCCCGCCGCTGGTTCTGGGAAATCGCGAAATGTCAACATCAAATTTATCACCATCTGCTGCCTCATTGATGCCAAGCTCGGCAGTATATCCACCTCGTTCTGTCTACCAAAAGATGTCCTGTCTCCTCTCCAGAAACTGACATCATCGCCCACTCCTAACGTCAACAAAGCTGAGCGATACCCCCAAGGTCGGAGCTACTTTCTTCACCACGTTCGCTCATATTCCCGTCTCAGTTCGTCGGGGTCTTAGACTACTGCCAGGGATAGCGGTAGCCACTGGACGGCTCGTTATTGCCAGTAGGATTGTTTGATTCACGGGTGGAATGTCCATTAGAGTCCCCATTGAGGTGTCCATTGGAGTGTCCGTTGGACTGGCCATTGGAATGATCGTTAGGATGTCTGTTGGCATGTCCTTGTGCGTAATACAGTGGCGGAGCATCGCCCCATGAAGGATCTTGCAACGCCGACTCATGCCCATAGCCATGTGGTTGCTGTTGATATTGTTGATGGTGCTGCTGTTGGCGTTGCTGACGATGACTAGGGCGGTCATGGTGAGCACGGCCTTGTTGGTACTGCAGATATTGTTGATGTCGTTGGTCTTGTTGTTGGTTGTTATTTGCGAAAGGGTCGAAAGCGGACGTATAAGCGGGTTGTAAGCCGGGCCATGTGGGCGGCGGCGGCTGTGAATAGATATACCCGTTCATGCCGCTCTGAGGGACGTGCTCGTAGCGTGACGTTACGCCATGAGCGTGGGACTGCTGGTACGAGGATGCCGAGCCGAAGCTTTTTTCCTTGTCATAGTTTACCCACCGCCGGAATGCCTGGTTCTCCGGGCCGAGATACGAGCCACTTCCGGCGCTCGGGTCCCACACAGGCAGCCCGTCAGGCTGGGCGTGGTCACGCGGCAATCCTCGCGTGTATGTGGCAAGGTTGCCATTGATACCCACCAGCGCCCACGCGAAAACAGCAACATCTCTGATGGAGTTCATGAGGTGGTCGACGGGTGGGCCTCCAGCATCCATGACATTGTCACGTAAAGGCATATACTGAGGCATAAGGGGAGGCCTGAACGTATAGAGCGTCTCTTGTGGGACTTGAGGCCGGATCGGATACTGGCCCCAAGGCGCAGCGAATAGGCCGTTTGTATAAGTCGGCACGACCAGCGGTGGATGAGCCGCTGGAATCGGGGGTCGCGCCTTACGGATCACGACAACAAGTCCGTCCGACGTGCATGACACGACGGCCTCCAGCTCAAAGGCCGCAGGCGGCTCTCGACGACGGTTTCTCGAGCGCCCCGCTGGCGGAGATGACTGCTGGGCTGCTGCGCCATCGATGGATGGAGCCGAGGTGGCCGCAGTCTGCTGCGTTTCGTTACTTGAACGCGAGGCGGTTGTGGTTGTAGTGTGCGTCGCGGAGCTGTGGGTTGACAGCATGCCGGGCCGGTTCTGGTCCTCCTGCTTGATCTGAGGGCCATCGTCGTCGATGTCCATGTGGCTGTCAGGCTGATCGTCGAGTTGAACGCCGCCACCATCGGAATCACTCGAATTACCGCTTAGGTGCTCTTCGTCACCTTCGCCATCAAAATCCTCGGGCCGACGCGGATCTCGGTACCAGAACCTTAGGTACGCAATCGAGTCGTTGGCCTTCGCACTCTCCAAACACCTGATGGCATCCGGCAGACAATTCTCTTGGATGCACTCGTAAAAGCTCTTGTCCTTGATCTGGTCTGGCCGGACACCGAGGATAGAAGACACCGCGTTGGTTGCAAACATAACAGTCAGCGTGCGGGTGAACCGATTCAAGATAAGGGCTGCGCGAGGTTCGCGCTCAGCAGAAGGCATCCTGAATTTAGGTGACAGATGCTCCAGCATATGGTAGCGAGGGTCTCTGGGGGAGCTGGAGAAAAGTCGACGGATCTGAGGGGCTTCAACAGCTCGTCCTAATTATGAGTTAGTACAAAATGGCCTACATATCAACGGATAAGAATGCTCGCTTACTATCACTCTTCTCGCCGCGCCGATAGATACTGGTGCAAGCGACTAGAACATCATGGACGACTGTAAAGCAACACTCGCAGCTGACCCACTGGCCGTCGCGTGACATAATGCGAACATAGTGAAGCACGGCGGCCTTATCAAGCAGGACGCCGCGACTGTGGATAGAACGAGCGAAGGGTACCTCGTCGGGATGAAAGAAATCGAAGCATGATTTCCCTTGCACCTCCTGAGGGGTGTAGCCCAGTATGTCGAACACTGAGTCGGACACGAATAGAATGGCAGCGCTGGGGTCCGTGGAATGAATCGTCATAAACGTGTGCTCCATTGCAAACAACTGTTGTGCTCGCGGCAGCAGGAATAAGACCTGGCGTATCTGTCTGGCTAGCTGCAGTTACACTCGTTTCTCTGAGCGTTGTTCAGAGGCCTTTGGCTGGCAGAAGCGTAGGGTTGGGGACCTGTCGTTCCGGTTGATTAAACAAAGTAGTAAAACTGCAGTCTTGCGTGACGTTGAACAGGCGGCTACTTCCTCGAAGATAACGCTCGTTTGAGAAGGATCGTCCTGGACTGACCGTTCGTCCTTCGGAAAGAGAGCTGGAACAGTGAGAGGCCCTGACGGAGCTATGACCAGCTCAAGGCAGCGGTTATGTGCGAGGGACCGGGCGGGAATCGTGTCGTACACGCAGCTATGAGCGTCACAAGTGAGGGCGAACCAGAGATGCTCCACTGACTGTGGCGGCCAAGGGCGGTTTATTGTAGACCGTAAGGATGTAGCTGGAACTAGGGTAAGTTGAGATATGCTGTCGGGACCTTTCTTGCAAGCCGTTGGTGCGGAAAGGAAGCGGTCCGCTCAAGAGTAGGAACGTTGGTGGCGACAGCGGCGGTATGTGGTAAACTAGTGTTGGCGTTGTCGGAGACAGCACGTTGCGGTACTTTGGTACAAATGCCGGAAAGCCTGACGTAGTTGAAGTAAAGGCAAGGTACTCGTCCGGTGAACGGGGGTTTGTTTGACTGGTTATCAGAGGAATAAAATGCAAAAGGCCGTTGTTAAGCCCGGAATCGTAAGGGGGTGATGTGGACAATACACCTAATAGTGTAACACCGACTGAGGTGAAAATAAGAGAGAAGGAGGGTTTTGGGGTCTATAAAGTGCGGCGCGAATGGCGGAGGAGGCGAGCATCTTTTTATGACAGCTCGTTCGGTTGTATGAAGGACAACAGGCGGCGGCGGCGGCGGCGACAGCGACAACGGCGGAGACGAGGTCTAGGTCTGGTCTGGCCTGTGGCGTCACCGCACCGTACCGCAGCCCACCAGTTGCAGCCCCCCCAGCCAGCGGCTTCCAAAAAAAACGAACGCGGATAGGGCAAGGATGGTGAGGAGAACTGACAGGGCCCAATTAACAAGGGCCCAGGCACGGATACCTACTACATTCCGTATGTACATGGCTAGAGAAGCTTCAGGGGGACCCTCAACTTTCGACCTTGGACTGTTACCCCTGGCAGCTGGACAGAACGGGTGCCCGTACGTCTGTGCCCAGAAGCGTGCGCGTAATGTATGTACGGATACTGTGGTATGTTGCTACTGCGTGTACATGAGAAAGATGTACCATGTATCTTATCTGTCTTGTCTCCGGATTATATCCCTCTGGAAGTGGGTTCATCACTTTAACTGTCGGCCGACCTAGCTTTTGTGTGTGTGTAGCCAGGGCCGTCCGTCTTGACACCCTGCTTTGCTTTGTTTTGCTAGGGCCAAGAGCCAGGGGCGGGATCACCTTCTCGCATCAAGGCAGAGTTAGCGGATTCAGAGCAACATTGATCCTAAGACACATCAGAAACACGGGCAATTCGAACAACTTCTCTCACAAGCTCCCATAGAAGGCAACAGCTCACTCTTTCGGCAGTCTGCCAGCCTGCCTGCCTGTCGACCACTGTTCAAGTATGCCGCAATGACTGGACCTAGGCCGTGTTGCGTGTACAGGTCCGGACACTGGTGCAGTCGATGCAGAGTATATGTGCATGTGCTGCATATACATACATGTACGGATACCGCTGACGTTGATGGGGGAAGGACGACATACTATGTATGCCCAATGCTCCATGTTGATAGCGGGGCAAGACTCTCTGCAGCCACGCCTGTTCCCTGTTCTTACCAGGCGGCGGTTTTTGCTTTTGGCTCGTGTTGGGACTGCCACCGCGCAGCAGGACGGACAGCGCCGTTTCGATAGAAGACGATCCATCAGGGACCAACCTGCTTCCAGAAAGATGTAGATGAAGAGCCGGTAAATCGGACTGGACTGGCCAAGACAAGATGAGAAAAGAGTGCACCAACATTCATCCTGGGAAACAGTGAGCACCACGCTCAAATCGCTCCTCCTCGGAGCACCCCGTTCATCCGTAGTCGCCGCCCGGATAAATGTTCCCCAGATTTTACACACTCCATCGGCCATTTGACCGGGGCACAGGAGAAACACCACTTGCCTTCCATACTCACTTGGCGTTGCTTTGACTCGGAAGGGCCGAAGGGACGAACATTGACCAAAATCAAGCTACACAAGGCTACTGTCTTAATGGCCTGAAATGCACAACTATTTACCTGGAATTTGATCTTACGTATCTCAGTATGACTTTGTCGCCCGAGGGGGGTCAAAGGTGAGGTGGTCAATCAGATTGTTAGCATTGAGACAGAATCGGTTGCCAACGTTTCCATGTCCCAATGAGCCGTTTGTCATGGTTTAGGTACCCGGACACAACACCCGGACATTGTGCGAAGCGTGATTGGATTCTGAGCGACACATTATTGGCGCCGCTTTTCGAAATGAGCCAACAAGAAACTGAGGATGGGTTTTGACGGCCCCAGGGTTACCAGCTCGTGAAACTGGGGCCAAAAAGAAAAAAGAAAAAACAACCCTCAAGCGACGGCTCCCTGCTCACCTGCGCCACCCAGTCTGACAATATTGTCGGACGTTGACAAGTTGAGCAGCCAGTACGTGCCGGGTACCATCTTCGTCTCGCGAAAGTACACAGACCAAAACCGGGTGCTGTAGTTGAGAGAACACTTTCCGTAATCAGTCAGTCCGTTTTACAAAAATCCAACAACAATGCCGATTAGTATACCTAGACGAACTGGTTGCTCCTCGCTCTTCACCTCCTCCAGTGCCCTTGTCCATGATACCGTCAGCTGGCATAGGTCTGGTGATCTCGCAGAGGGAGGTGTAATGGGCAGCTCTGATCCTATTTCGCAAGAGCCTGCAAGACTGCGGCCATTTGTCCCAGTTCGAACTGACCGCCGATGGACATTGCAGGGCAGGCAGGCAAGCCCGTTTCTCCATCCAAGCCCTCCCACTTCTGGTGTTTGCTCTCTCCCAAGTTTTTTGCAAGGCAGGACAGGACACCCGTCGACGGGAGTGGGAAAAGGCTAAAATGGCGTCCGTGTGGGTTGAGTGTTCTGTGTTGGGGGGCGACGCTACGCTCTGCTAGGCATAGATTGACGTCTGATTTACACTAGCTGACAGCTGTGAAGACATCGCTACCCGGTTCACCAGTTGGGATCTGCTGCCAGGGTCCCTGACCAAGCAGTCGCAGTCGTGGTTTTCCCCTCTCATCTCTTCAAGCTGCCCCTTGCCAAAGCGTCGCAGGGTTCCAGCCTTGTTGCGACTGTCCGATGATGGGTAGTGATGGAAATGTGTGGACGACACACGTCTTGCCGGCATTTTCGCGAGTCCACTCCAGCAAGCAGACTTACAAAGGCCAGACATACTACGGGCGTCTTCTTTACTCGCATGACGAATAAGACCTTCGTCGAGTCGGAATATTAGCGACATCTAGAGTACCTGGCTTTTACGCATCACATCACTAAAGAGACCCGACCCTTTTCCATTGCTTCTTCGAAACTCTGAATAGGCGGATTGGCTCCAGAGACCGAACGAGGGTCCTTTTGCCCACTTTCGTGGAGGCGAACCACATATGGGAAGGACGCCGAGATCGCGGCATTGCTAGGTAGCAGAGTGATTGTGGTGTATGACGGACATGGAGATATCCACTATTGTGTCCGTAATAATACCTATAGTCTATAGACTAGGTATAGTAGAGCTCGGGCCACGGACAACGACCCGCGATGGGGCAGGTGGATTGGCAGTTCGCGGAGCGTAGCCCCCCATGGCGTGGCTTGCGTGGAAGCATGGAGCGTGGAGCGGAGCAGGCGTGTTATTGACAGGCAGGGCCATCATGTAGTATCAAGAGAGTACACAAGCGCGGAGGTCATCCAAGGTCGATTTTGGTATGCTGTGATGGATTGCTGGCATCGAGAGTCAACGATTGGGTCCGATGGCAATTGGCTGTGAGGAGGGGTCTGTGAGTCTAGGTAGGGGTCCGGTCATTTCTCACATCCATGGCTGACGTAGGTATTCCCACTGCTTGTGCCAATATCATTGTGATTGGGATGCCGTGTCTGGGAAGATCGCCGTATTGATGGTTGACAGGTAGGGGCGGGCTGGCGGTGAGGTTCAAGAGCGGTGATGAGAAAGGCGTCGTGTAACATGCGTCGGCGACAAGTGATACATCCCGGGGGTTTGCAGTTGGTCGTGGGCATCTCTGATATTTCCCTGCCGTGATGCCTAACGGAGCATTTGCGGCTGCCCTGACGTATTTCTAGGCTCGGCTCGGCACGGGGTGATGCCACCTGTTATGAAAGGTCGCCGGCAATGCCCTCTGTCCTGTAGATTCATGTGATAAGAAATTGATGATGTTAAGGTCGGTTGGTGGGTTGACGTATGCCATCGCGAAAGAGCTTTTAGGGGTATCTATATATTACACTAGAAACACTAGGTACCTACCCGCTTTCTCTGAAGATCCAGGCTGATTGCTTGCCGCACGACTACCAACCGGTGCCTACTATGTAGGTAGGTAGATACCTAGGTAGGTGGCCTGACAATGGTCGGGACTGAATTGGCCGAGCGGACGAACTGTGTAGTGTTCCTTAGTAGGTCAGAACAACGACGGAAGGGGTGGGGGACGGTCAGGACACACAGACGAACAACCTTGTCTGTGCCCATGTGTGTCTGTATGCCTAGCGTTTCCTGCACTGTCATGCGTACAGCATGTATGGGATCGTCAGCATCCTTCAAGCCATGCTTTCTTAAGCCAGGGTCTCTTTCAGCATCCAGGACACCTATGGAAAAGCCTTATACAAGCACTGCGGACTTACTTGCCTGCCTGTTCTGGCTCGCGAGGCTGACATCTAATATCTTTCGTGCGAAGTACCCATTCGTAGGTAGGCAGCCCAATCTTGAACACTAATTAGTGTTAGCGTACCGTTACAGGCGTTGCCGGTCCCGTTTAGCATTCGGTCCCCTGATTCAGGCACTGGACGAACGGGGTCGCAAACCTAGGCACCTACCTGGCGCACGGATACTACCTGGGAAGGTACGGTATGTACCTACACTACCTACCTGCACGTACTTGCACACTAATCAACGGGGGACCGGGCGCGCCTCCACTAAAGCGGAGCTTGGGCCTAGGCATGTCCTATTTCCTGCCAACCTCGACAGGGACAGCTGAAAACAAAGAAAAAACTGCAAATCATTGGTCAAGACTGCAACTGCAACTGCAACTCAATTAGTGCCACTCTAGTTCGCTCTCTTCTGGTTATCCGCTTCGCATCCACATGCCGGCCGCAACGCAACCTTTGGGCTTCCACAAATTTTAGCTACCTTACGTAGGAAGGTACCTACCTACCTACTACACCTCTTCTGCCTTTGCCCACCACCTCGTCGCCCCTCAATCTACCGTAATCACGTCTCAACGCGTCCTGTGCTTCCCTCCTTGTCTCGTACACACCCCAGCCCACCACCGCCGCGCACGTACAGGTACTACTTGGACCCTCCCGGCCTGTATTGTGTAACTGTCAAATCTTTACCTACCGACAAAAGCGGATAGCGTCACAGCAGTAAGGGAACACTCAGACCAGGTCCTCTCTCTCGTCGCGTCCTCAGACACCTGACCTTCACCTCAACCGTCGCGATCCGGCAATGGCACCCATATCCACCCCGACTCCTTACGACTTTCCAAGGTTAAGAGTCTCGGTCCATCTTGAGGTATGCGTGCCAGGCCTCACTAACATGCCGAGCCCCTTCTTGTTGTGGCCATCCAACTTGTTCATGAACCTAGCTCCTTATGGCTAAATGCCGGTGAAAGTTGCATAAATGCACAAACCCCCCTGCCACTACACACAATACCCGTCTTGATGTACTTCTCCCTGCCTCCCGCTAACGTTGGCTGTAGGATGACACCAGATACCTCGCTCAAGATGACCCCGTGCCTGGTAAGTTCTGATACCAGCCTGCCATTGCTTCGGAGCGAATCTAAAACCCTTTTGCCCAGAGTTCTTCGACGTCAAGTTCTGTCCTTATCAGCCGCTGGATGCAAGCTCGGTTTTTGCTGCCGTCAGCAAAAAGCATGTAAGTATCTTCCTGCACGGCGCTTGCCGCCAGGCACCTTGTTGGATCAGGCGTGGGCTTATTCTTGTCATTAGATCGTTGTTTGCCGCCTGACGGCAACCGCCGATGACTCCAATCCTTGTGAGATTATCAGCATAATTCGTGATGATGATGTGCCTCCGTCCCCGGTAACCCGACTACCCACCCGATCCTCCGTGACTGACTGGACCTGCAGGCCGAGGCTAGAAACTATTACTGCACTTGGACTCGAGATGCGGAGACGGGAAGGCCACTGCTGTGCTATGGCGGCGAGGATGCCAAGATCAAAATTTACGACATCGTTGAGGGCAAGCTTGTTAACGTAAGTGGGGGCAAAAGCCACGCACCGGTTCCGCCGCAGAACGTTTTGCTCACACCTCACTTAGTGTTTAGTTGGTCATGGAGGAGTGAGACTTGCCTCGATTCTCGGAAAGAGGGATCATGCTGATGAAACGGCAGGATGTTTGTGATGTGGTCACCTCACCTATCGATCCTTTGATCATCGCCTCGTGCTCCGACGACACTACAGTCCGGATATGGAGTCTGGACCCCAAGCATGAGAAACAGCCATGTCTGTGTATTCTCGGAGGCGAGGGTCACTATTGGAACTTGCTCACACTGGTCTGTTCGGAGATTTCCCTTGGTATGCCTTCGTGATTCTGTTGCTAACGCGAGCACAAGGCCTGGCATGATACTGGTCGTTATATCCTCTCGGCCGGTCACGATCAGATAATCAACCTGGTAAGAATCGTCTCTGGCCATATGCTATCTCACGCAACTAACGCAGTGGGCAGTGGACAGTGCCAGACCTCCCGACTGAGCCTACCGACCGTCCGGTCGAGGTTCACTACCCTCACTTCTCTACGTCCGAGGTGCATAGTAGTCTCGTAGATTGGTAGGTGTTCTGCACACAAGAGACATCGTTATCATCGCAACAGCTAACTTACGTCCTCCAGCGTTTCTTTTTTCGGCGATTACATCCTATCCCGAGCCTGCCACGACGATGTCATCGTCCTGTGGAAGATTGAAGGTTTCTCATCCCAAGATCCGCCCCCGCCGCAGTCCATGGCCCCGACCACCATCAATCCGGCCAATCTCACCCGATCTGCCTTTAACCCAGGAGTCTCGGCGGAGTGCCCGGCCCCCTACACCCGTCTCATCGAGTTCCAGACCCCCGGCTGTGGTCCGCAGTTCTTCATGCGGTTCAAACTGCACTTTGTCCCTGACCAACATCCTATTTTGGCCTTCTGTAACGCCGCTGGCAAAATCTACTTTTGGGATTTTGAGCAGATCACCGGCTTCCACGAATACGTCAATGCCCTCAGGAGACCGAGGAGAGATGGCGAGGAGCCCGTGTCGAAGCCCAGCTGGCTCAATGCGATCACTCACAGAAGCACCGGCAATGCCAAGTCGGGACTGACTATCCGAGAGAGAAAGGCGGCGGACAAGGTCCATCGCACAGAACTCGAGCAGGTACCTGAGCTGAAGAACCAGTTCAACCAGGAAACATTGGACATGTGGAACGGCAAATACAGCGTGAGCAACCCTCAGGTACCTCTCAAGCCCCACAAGATAGAGAACTGCGGCGCATCAACGTTTGTGGGTAGACAGGTGGCGTGGAGTCCGGGAGGCCAGTGGTGTGTCGTCGTGGGCAGCTCCAACTTCGCCCTGGTGCTGCAGAGGTGGGCGCCACCCAAGAGGGAGGCTTAAAAGAAGGAAATATCGGGAGTCGAATCGTGCCTGTGGGCAGCGGAAGAAAAAAGGGGGCACAGGCCTTTATTTTATCAGCCTTTTATGACTAAACTATTCAGAAAAACACCGACGGCCACTTCTAGATAGCCGTGCGGTACTCTCGAATAGGAAGCGACGAGAAAACCGGCAGAATGGGGCCTTCGTCGTGCTCAGCGAAAGCGAGCATATCTTGAATAAACACATCGGGACGTCCGCCGTGCTCCATCATCATTTGGAACCTGCTTCGTGCGTTGTTTCTCTCTGCATCGCGTCGTATCCTTGCCTCGGTCCTCTGGCCCTCTGCATCTGTGTACGCCGGGATAAGCAGGTCACCGATGTATAATGACACCATTCCCCGTAACCGCAGCAGCTCGTGGCTATGCGAGAACGGCCGATCCTCGAGCAAGTCGTCCATGCGGCCCGCTATCTCGCGCAGCGCATCCAGCGTCCGCAGGCGGATCTGGTCCCTTGCCTGGCGCAGCCGCCGGTCCCGCGCATCGGGCTGCCAGACAGGCGTCCGGAAGTCAGCGTCGTCCATCATTATGCCGCCACCGTCCCCGCCATGTGACGAGGGCTCTTGCCAAGAGTCATCCTCCCAGTCCTCTGCTTCACGCTCCAGCCGCTGGAGATACGATGCATGCTGCGTGTGGACCTGGAACACCTCGTAGTTCAGGAGCGCGGGCCAAAAGTCGACGGCCGAGACGGCGCCACGGTACTTGAAGTTGTACGGGTAGCGCTGAATGAGGTCTTGGAAGTACTCGCGCACCCGGGGAACGTTCGAAGCAGGGTACGTCTCCTCCTCTCCTGGTCCATCGTTTGCGGCACTGGTGAGGGGGCCGCCGCCCTCGCGCATCAGGATCTCGGCGCCGAGGGCCCAGTAGTTGTTTCGCCTAATATCGACCGGCTTCCCGTGGACGTGGGACCTTACAAGGACCCCAAAGGCGCGTTTGGCGTTGAAGGTGTCGCCCTTGTCGAGGAACCCGTAGATAGCGCGGACCAAGGGCCGAAACGGCGACTTCTCGGAGGCGTACTTAGCCCTGATCTCTCCGTCTCTTTTCCTCCTCCTCCGCCTTCCGCCATCGTCGTCAGAGCCTTCTGCCTCCTCCTGATCATCACCCTCTTCCACGTCGCTGCTTACCAGGGCTTTGGCAGCGGCGATGGGTCCCCGTCGGCTCGGCGCATCCGGGTCCTGCCACGCGCGGTGGGGGAACCTGATCTGCGTCCGCGAAGGAGGCTGGTCCGTCTCGGTGAGTCCGGCGAGCCGAAGTTGACGCAAAACGGAGGGTGTATGACTGAGAGGGTTGATAGAGTCACTGGGAAGTTGAGAGCCGTAGCGAATGTCTTGGCTGTCGCTCATGGACATGGCTGATGCCGACCTCTTGCGGTTGGAAGCCGGTTGGCTCATGGTCGCCTTCCACCGTTTACGACCGGAAGCGACGCTCTGACAGTGCGAACGAAAAGATGAAGCTGGTTGTGTGAATGCCTTTAAATTGAGATAGTGGAATGTTGAATATCGTCGTTTTGTGTTCCGTCAGCGACCTGGAGTATGTTTGGGTTGTCGGTGTAAGTTGTAAGCTTCGGGGGGCGAGAATTCAGTGAAAACCGAAGTGGGGAACATCCTCCTGCATCAGTGTTCCTCAAGTTGCACGGTTTGCACGGTTACTTTTGACTGCCTAGCCTACAGGTGCTTCGAGACCTGCCACCGCCAACTTACTCTGTTGTGACCGACAGATCTGACTGTTGGGTCAGCAATTCGAACCCAGTCAGAGTGCTAGTATGGGCTTTTTCATAACCATGGTGACTTCATCCTCAGTGTATCCGAACTTGGTCTTCCAGAGGCCACCAGCATACTCACCCAGCACCAAGCGTATGCACTCCGAATTACCAGTCAGCACAATTGGTCGCTTCTAGGAGCTGCAATACTTCCTTGCGGACGGCATGTCCTCAACTGGTGGTGCGCAGCCCAAGTCTTATTATTACAATAGAGATATGGGCCGTCAAGTCTATGCCTCCCTGTGTTATGAAGACAGTCACAAGTGGCCACAAGGGTTTTAAGAGCATTCCGCTTCCGCACTATTGATAAGCGTAAAGTCCCATCTACCGTGGGGGTTACATCATGTGCACACACTCAATGGCTAATGCAAAGAAAGCAACAGCTCGGTGTATCTTGGTCATCACAGTCACCTAATATACACTGTCTATAACGCGCAGACAATTTTTTGCAGCAGGCGATCCAGCCTATGCAGAATTGCGCTCAAAGTAGGTCCACTGGCCCTCAACGGGCTTCTCCTCCAAGTCTTCCCACCTGTTGAGAAACTGTCAGTACGCGCGGTGCTTAAGGGCTGGGGGAAAAGGGGTAGAGACGTACACCTTGGCCTGTGCCATCACGTCAACAAGCTTCAATTCGCCCTCGGCGACCTGAATGACCTCCTCGATAAGGCCAGCTCCAATCTTGTTCTCAAGCTCGGAAATCCTAAAGGACACGCAAAACCAGTCAGTATACATGTAGTGCCATTAAGCCCCATCCCTCTCTACCGGTGCATCAGTAAACATACTGGTCGGCCGTCAATTGTGGCTCGGGCTCCCACTGAACCTTGGCGACGTCATTCAGATCCTTGCGGTCAGCAAGCAGCTGGTGATCCATCCGCTCCGCTTCGGTACGGGGGCCCTCGAGGGTGCCGCCCTCGTCCTTCTCGCCATCCCACTCCCCAACGCGGACGTCCTCGGCGTCGTGCTGAGTGGCAACAATGAACGTTCGGTTGCCGATCTTCACCGTCCGGGCGCCGCTGCCGTCAACGCGGCCGCTAACGAGGCGGAACTGTTCGGGCTTCTCCTTGATGATCTGCTCGGCCTTCTTCTCCCACTCGGCGTACCCAGGGGGTGCCGTCGCTTCGACAAGACTGAAGCGGTGCTTCGTGAGGGCTTCGACAGATTGACGGTACAGGGAGGACTCGGGAAATGACTTGAGCTTCTCGAGGGTGGTGCTGTACACGTACAGCAGGGTCGACCGGGGACTGTTGTGCGTCCAGAGGCCAGTCAGGCCTGTCGGGGTGCCGGGTTCGAGATACCTAGCAGGCTTGACGCCCGCGAGCAGGCGAAACGTCCTTCGCATGATTGCGGTATCAATTGGCTCGAATTCGGGTGACGACGTTGGGGAGAGTAGAGCTATGGAGCGTGAGATCGGGAACTGCGCGCGCTATGGCAATGGTCGCTTTACTTTCATTGACCAGTAGATTTCCTTACATAAGTCAGCACGTTCAGATCACGTGACACGGCGCCTTGACGCAGAACCGCGGAACAGACATACATGCGATAATAACTGGGTTTCCGCGGTTCAAGCGCCAGCCACTGAATCACTGGTATCGAAAAATATTTGGACAGATGGTGACCTCTTACGGTATGGCGGAGAAGAGGCAGGGAAGAAACCCCCATTCCGCACCAGTTTCGTACACAGCTCTCTCGTGTGCTCCACAGAGATGTGTGCGCTTCCTCAACACGCGAGATTCGCTTCACCCGCCTCTGGTTCATGTCAGGCGAAATATACGAACTTGGAAATGATGCTATTGAAGATTGGATCACCGATTTGAGCATATTTTGAACCTTGTAAGACACGAAAAGAGCTATATATTCGTCTGTCGTGGAAAGAAACATGATTGGACGTATCAAGGGGTCTTTGTCTCGAGTTTCCTGTCGTCGATGGAAATGCTAGGTGTTCCTAGCAGCCACAAAACGCTACACAGAATGATAAAAGAGCGGTTCCCTGGTGACAAATGGTGGTATGAAAGAGGCGGTCCCGCCAGATTGGCGGAAATTCAAGAAACCGACTTTTCTTCCAACCTTAGGAATACTTCAGTCGCCGCAGTTCGACACTTCAAGACATTGGCTGGATATAGGCATGAAGAAGCTGCCAGCGCGGCGGTGGTGATTTTGAAGAACGCAACGCTCGTTCGAGTTGCTTAAGAGGCATTCTCACGACTCTTGCGGTAGCTGGCCTGCAGTGACGGCGTCAGCACGGACGGACGTGGCTCGTTAAACGTCGTAGGTCGATGCACGACTAACCTCTTGCTCAACCTGCAGACCGTCCACGACAGGGGCAAGCTCGCTCAGGATCTCGTAGGCCCGCTTGTGGTACTCAATCTGAGCAGCAATGAGGTCGGCAAGATTGCGGAGGGGCTCGGGGGTGTCAAGGACCTGTCGTGTGCATTAGTGACCGTTCCGATGCGGATCAGGAGACCTTGTCCACATACGTTCTTCATAACGCCGACAGCCTCCTCTGTCTGCGTAACGAACTCGTCCTCAGCCTTCTCAATTTCTTCCTGCGCCTCGGGGCTTAGCTCTTGGGGCTGGGGTTCATCCGGACGGGGAGAGCCGGGGCCAATCTTCCAGGTGGTACCATGAGCGCGGGCCTTAGCGGCATCGAGGGTCAATCGCGACTTCTCGACGTTTTGGCGGGCACGAGTAGCGAATTTGAGGTTGGTGTTTAGGGTGGTGTTCCAACCAGCAAGGAAGCGGCTCTGTATCTGGGCATCCTGGCTCATGCGGGCCTCACCGACGCGCTCCATGGCCAGAGCGTACTTCTCAAGTGCCGTAGCCAAGGGGTCCTCTCCTGCACCAGTGTGCTGCTGGTGCAAAACCTGGCTGCTGGAGAGACTAGCTCTGGCGATGGCATGATTGAAGGTCTTGGGCTGGGGCTTCGCGGTGGGAGGGGCCGTCAGCGCGGCCTGGGCCTCAGCAGGAGAGGCGGCGGAAGAGAGAAGGGTAACCTTCTCGCTGACGGTGCGGCCGAGATCTTGGAAGGTCTCCTTGAGGTTGGGAGGATAGTCATAGGCCTCGTTCGAGTATTGAGAGCTTTACGTTTTGGTGTTAGTGGTCGATTGTTGGGTTTGGGCAAGTCGCTGGAGATTCTCACGTTACAGCCAACATCTTTTGATGAACCTGTTTGAGGGCATCAACGCGCTTCTCAAGGTCGATGTAGTCGGGTGGGAGCTGGGTCTGTTGAGGTCTCAGTGGTTAGCTCCTCTCGTCAAGCAACTGATATCCCATCGGCACCGGCGGTGTCGTACCTTGTCCTCAGCCTGACCCAGCTGCTCCTTGGTGTACTGAAATGTACGGGAGGCGAAGGGGGTAATGGAAGCCCCGAAGGAACTGTGGTTGAGAGTTATTCGTCAGCCTGGAGACACCTCGAGATAGCCTTTCCAAAGAGTGCATAGCGACACGACGTACGTAATGTTCTTGCCGAAATTCTTGAAATCCATCTTTGCGACAGTCCTGAATGGAGTTTGGAGTTGTATGGGGGAAATAGAAAGATGCGACTCGACTCGCAAAAGAAAGTTGGTACCTAAGATGTACCTGTTTGGGGATGGCAGTGGTTTGTAGATGCGGAAGTGCTGCCTCGTGTCGTGCCTGCTATCAGCTCAAGCAAGGTAGACAAGTATCCAGTATCTTAAATTGGCTGCAGAGCAACGTTCGGCATGCTGTCACAAGCTGTCCAGGGGGGGGGGGGAGGAGCTGGACCAGCGCATCAGCCAACCAGTACCGGGAACATTGGAATGGCGTATACGGCACGTGAAATATGGGGACACCTAGTAAGTTTCCCTCCATCCCCATCACTTTCTTACACCCAGACTATGCATGCACAATTCAACCAGACAAACAGTGTTGCCCTATTACTGACAATTTTGATCGTCATTATGGGGTTGAGGCCCCCATCTGGCAAAAACTGGGGGTCTTTGTACCCTTTTTCTTTCCCCATCCAAATGCAAGAACAAGGATCATGATGGAACTATCTCTACGTTGCGCTAAGTGAGTGTCTGGTCAATCGAACCGACCTTCTCAATCGCAACCAAGAATTTGCTTTGTAAATCGGGGCGTCTAGGTTGTTCTTTCTTGTCATTTCATTGCTATTCTTATTAGCCTAGGCAGTGCTCGAATAACAGCGCCTTGTAGTCCTCGTCTACATCCATCCTAATCTGGTGGCTTGGAGTCTGCCCACGATGGCTCAACGTTGCGGCAAACAGCCTCATAGTCCAGCAACTTTGGATCGCTCAGCGGCAGATGAGGGGTTGTCCAGAACATGGTCCAGTTGGTATCTTTCAACTTCCACGTTCCCAGTGACCTTTCGAAATACCACTTGTTGACGGGGTTGTCTTGTCGACTACGCCAGCAGACACCCTCTGGAAAACAGCCCCTCACCATGGCGTTAAAAACCACATCGGCAACACCGCCGCTGCCCTGTCGGCTTTTTAGAACCGCAAACTTGTCCAGATAAGGAACCAGGCGCCCAGTCTTGTACGCCATCTCCTCGTCCAACCCAGACGGCCTCTCCCACGTCAGTATCGCTCCGCCTTCGTACTCCCCGGCGATTATGACACCGGCTAAGTTCTCGTTGACGCGGTCCAAATAATGCTGAACGTCTAGCTCACGGTTGAAAGAATCATTAATCAGATGAACCAGTCGTGGCAGGTCTATGCAGGTGTCTGTGAGTCTTAGGCGCGGGCCTCCCGGACGAGGTGGCAGCCAGGCACTAATTGTAGGGTCAGGGTATACCGTAAGAGGCATGCCGCGTTTGAGCAAGGTTGCCACGTGTGTCTCGCCGGTTGCTGCGTCAGCCTTCTTCCCCGACCGTACCCGCTCGAGGGGTAGGGATGACGAGAAGACGGGTTTGTCCGTCAGGAGGTTGTGGATCAAGGGGTTCTGTCTGTTACGTGTCGTCACCCTAGTGAATTCTTGAGTGGGTTTATTGGCAGCAGCAGAAGGGGTGCTGATGATGGCGGAAGACGTCGAGGGTAGCATAGCAAGGACCTTCCTCGACAAGTCAAGATTGCGGGCATGAACCTGCCGTGTTTCCTCTGGGACTTTGCCTCGTCGAGCCTCCGACCCCGAAGGATGTGTGAGCCCATACATGATGCCCTCGAATTCTTGCTCGAGATTGATGTATCGATGACAAGAGTCATCATGTGCATCAGACAAAGGTGTGCCCCCGGCTGGGTCCAGGACGATGACCTTCTCGACCGAAGCAACTCTGACGCCTGGGCTGTGGCTGGAGTCGGGTGACCCAATTGGGTGCTCAGAAGCATTGAACTGAAGCCCGCAAAAGTACTTGGTAAGTGCTATAATTGTTTCGTCGGCATCAACCACGTCAACGCTTCTCATGTCGTGCGCCATTGTGACGGGAGGCACAATCACAATGGTGTTGTCCCGCAAGGCTCGCAGCAAAAGATGCGGGTGCTGAATGTAAGCACCAGATGGCATAAAGCCTTCGGTCTGGGCCGTCTGTGACTGAGCAGTAGCGACACACTGGTCGAGCAGGATACAGCCCGGTTCGCCAAAGACTTCAATAGCTTGCTGGGCACGCCAGCTTTGTTCGCGAACGAGTTTTCGGTTCGAGGTTGGCCCCCCATCCAGAACGATAAGGCTCACGAGGCCAAGCTTCCTGAGCTGGGTCAAAGTCTTGGCAATGGCGCTCAGCACTTCGTCGTCAATGTCTTGCGGGAGACGGATTTTGACAATGGCCAGGTTGATGTGTTCGTCAAAGGGAACGGTAGCTTCAGTCTTGAAATCGGTACCCTGTATGAACTTTGGCGCCTGGTTCACAACTCGGATGGACGAGTAGGTCTGGTCAGCTGCTCCTTGCAGCCCGTTCGTCTTACGTTTCTTGGAGGCGCCTTCACCCGACTGAGGGGCATATTTCTGAAGATACCCCTTGGCATCACGACGGGTGGCCGACGCCTCTAAAACAGACACAATGAAGTCCTAGGAGTAGAGTTAGATATCGGCTATATAAGCTCGTCATGATCAGTCTTACCCTGTCTTCTGCTCGTTTTCTTTCACGGGCTTCGGAGCTCGAAGAGTGCCGGACTGCAGAGAGAGCGTTTTGCAAGGCTTCTTCTTGGCGTGTGCCTCCTGACCGCGGGCGGTGGTAAGGCCTGCAGTTGGGCGGACTGCATGAGTCGAGAGCAAAAGGGGCCTAGTATGAGGCGCGTAAGCTCATGTGCTGCAAGTCCAGAGAAAATGATGAAGGTAAAAATGTAACACATACCCTCGCAACCAGGTTGCTTGCTTGTTTCAATACAGGAGCCCGCATCTTACCAACAGCAGCGGGAAAACGCAGAGCATATCAAAATGACAGGTTATCTTTCAATGACGGTACAATCCACTCTGGTGTGAGCAGACAGTAGACACCGACGAGATGGAAAGCTAGCTGAACCACGTTCAACTCGTTGTGGTTTTGGCGGTGAGAGAGCACAGAACCGAATTGTGAGCGTTGAATAAGGTCGAACGAAGTCTGGTGCTCAAGTTCCCGGGCTGTTGAAGGCAGCGCTTTAAGAAGAGGGAAGGGTCAAAGCCCAGCCATTTCTTCAGACGACCATGCAGATGACCGTCAGGCTGCCTTGGAATTTGCTTGAACTCGGAGGTGACTCGGAATGGGTCAAGTCGTAAAAACAGAGCTCTGATGAAAGTTGGAGACATGACGAAGGAAAAGAGGCGGGCCGGTGGCCTGGCAAGAAGAGCACGAACTGTAACGCGCCCTGTTCCCCCCCTAACCCAAGGGAATCTCCACTTTGTGAGTCAAACCAACCTACTAAAGGGTGTACTGATAAGGCGATAAGACGGGCAAGGCATTGAGAGGCCGCCATCGGCGACCTTCCTGTATCACCGTAGCACCGAAGCGAGTTGTCGGCTATGGATGAAGTGTGAAAGATGGATCAAGACTTGAAATTGCTCACAGAATGCCTCATAAACTCTCGCAATCCATGCTTTGCAACGTTGTTGTTCCGTAGCGTTCGCATTCAAGTGGGAGGGTAGCTCAACCGTGTGACGAACAGCAAACTAATCCCTAAGCGGTCACTTGCGGTTGTTGAGTGGCTGTGTTTCAGACGACTTACACTGACTGGACTGGAACTTTGCGTCCTTGGCTTTCAGAGACCAACCGTAACGATGGGAGCTGCCGCAACTCACAAGTCGGCTACACTATCTGGGGTAACTGGCTTCTCGACATTGTTGCCGCAGAAGCTGGCATCATGGAAGAAAAGAGCGATATAACTGCCGTTACGGTTGCCCTCTTACCCTATCAGTTAAATTTGCGGCATCTGGTACAATACAATGCTGTTGAACGCAGGCCGTCAATGGGTATGCAGATAACCCCGCTTCTCTGTGCTGTCGTCACCTGTGAAACTTACCTGAGCATTCCGGGTGCCAATGCCGCTTACCAAGTTTACTTACCTCGTCGAAGTAGTCTGATCTCAACCCGGATTTCCCACATCTAATCAGCTCTCGTGTCTCCTCGGCTATCTAACACCTTTTCAACCCTTGAGCCCTGCGTGATCTGAAGCTGCTCTCGCTCTCATCTTTGGCGTGATTGCTCTGTTCTCGATTGTCGTTCACCCTATCCGTACATTCCACACAATGGCCCCAAGGCTTCTCTGGATCGGCCTCGGTAACATTGGAAAGGTGACCTTCCCCACTCCCAATCTGGCTCACTTCCCACACTAGGTACTCGAGGCATTGAAGCATTGAAGCTTACGTCGCCCAGGGAATGTGCAAGAACCTCGTGGAGAAATCCAACCTGGACCAGCCGCTCCTCATCTACAATCGCACCGCCAAACGAGCAACGGAACTGAGCCAAAGTTTGCCTGCGGGCAGGACAGAAGTCAGCGAGTCTCTTGGAGACGCAATCACCAAAGCTGACATCATCTTCACATGCGTCGCCAACGACCAGGCAGTGGACGAGATCATCGCGGTCGCAGTACAGCACGACCTCAAAGGCAAGGTCTTTGTTGAATGCTCGACTATCGCCCCCGGTGCTTCCGAGGCCGCCGCGAAGTCGGTTCTGGACAAGGGCGCTGACTTCGTTTGCGCTCCTGTTTTTGGTGCGCCCGCCATGGTGGCTGCTGGTAATGCAACCTTGGTGCTGGCAGGCCCCAAGGCCTCGATCGAGAAGATCCGGCCGTATATCGGTGCCATGGCAGCTCGCGAGATCAACATGGCCGACGAGCCGTACCACAAGGCCTCGACGCTCAAGGTACTGGGAAACACCGTTATACTGGGCATGGTTGAACAGTTGGCAGAGACTTATGTAACTGCCGAGAAGAGCGGGCTGGGAACCGGCTACGTCAAGCAATTCGTTGATGCTCTCTTCGGTGGAAGTCCATACCCTGCGTACTCGGTGCGGATGTTGGAGGGTGATTATTACAAGAGACAAGAGCCGCTATTCGCGGTCGATTTAGCGAGGAAGGATGCAGGTCATGCCCTCGCCATCGCCAAAGCTGCTGGTACGCGCCTACACAACACTGAAACCGCCGACAAACACCTCCAGATCGTAAAGGACCACGCAGGGCCGTCTGGTGATTTAGCCGGTATTTATGGCGCCGTGAGGAAGGGAGCTGGCCTCAAATTTGAAAATGACTCCTGAGGAAGTTGGCTGAACAACGGGTTCCAGACCTTTGGAGCTGTCAGTAATCTAGCCGGAATCAGAGTAAAGCAGAGATAATTCCTCGTCCCTCTGCTTGCATTGATTAGTCTCTGATTTGATTTCTCCTTATTCCCACCCGCTGGGTCAGTCCGTAACTGTTCGTCATCATGCCCACTAAGGCAGCAGAAGCATTACCCAATCGATTGGGGGCAAAAAGCTCAAGAGAATAAGTAGGTCAAGGATTGATGTATAACTTTTGCTACCAACTGCGCACGTCTATAAATCAAAGATGGGTGGAAGATGCAAGAACAGTACGGATAACGCGGGATGGACCGTATGGATAATACTCATGACTAAGCAAGCATAAGCGCTCAATGTCTTGCCTCAGCCACACCGTCTTTGACACTGTATTGGCGGATGCATCCACTGTCGGTATCCAACCTCACACCAGCTCTCAGCCTTCCCCGACGACAGGAGTTGACGACCAAGCGGCACGACAACACCATCGCGAAGCTCGGTACACCTGCACATCTCAACGGAAAATCATCTCTTGGAATAACACACCGAAATGGCGCAAGGGTTCGTCGACTCTGTGCCCACCTGGTCGACAGACGAAATGCTGACGCGAGACAATAGGTACAGCATCTTCATCGGCCTCGTCATCGTTGTGGCGATGGGCGCTGGCGCATGGTTCTTGTCGCCCAAGGGCGAGACTCAAATGTACGTTTGACCTGGCCGAGACCAAACGCGGGAAAGCCCATTCGGGTCTCGTATCTCTATCCAGCACTGCTAACGCTAGCAATAGCATCTGGAGATCGTCTCTCCTCTTGGCCCTCGCATGCTGCTACCTCATGTGGGCTATCACGTTCCTCGCCCAACTCCACCCCTTGATCGAACCCAAACGCAGCAACCTCCGAGAAAGCGCCGTGCACCACTGATGAATACCTCAAGCGATGGCGGTCGCATGACCGCGATGGGATATCGATGTACTATTACCAACTTTACACAACTACAACCTCATATGGACGGCGTTAAGGACTTGCGGGGATTCTGTCATAGAGGCTTGATGGCGGCCGTCGAGCAATGTCGCCATGCATTCTCTAGGCCAGATGATGATGGTTGATTGCGCTGGTGAGACTCGCGGCTTGGGCCGATGCTCGATAGGATGCGTCCTCGAGTGGGCGAAGCAAGTATGTAGCCAACATCAATTTACGTAATGCTGAGTTTACACTTCTGCAACCTTCTGCTTGATTTCCACGGCCATATCTTGTCCGTTACCCAGCAGCCAAGTCACTCGCCCATTCCCTCACATACATCAACAGAGCCCATAAGGCCTTACCGTCTGCAGCAATGCTGGTCTCGCCAATGGAATCGACGCCATCTAGCCCAGCCGCCCACAGAACGCTGCGCCCGACAGCCCAGCGCGCCAGAGCTCCCGTCGTGGCTAGTAAGGTAGCGACGCCGTAGCCACAATCCAGCAGAATACGAAGTGCCTCGACGTTATTCGCTACCACGGCCCAGCCAAGCGATCGCGCCGCGGCTGGGACATCATACTGCCATATAACCATGAGGATTGGGAAGAGCTTGGTCGAGGACGAGACGAGTAGCGCGGTTGAGACGGAGTTGGGACGCGAGTATCGAGGCAGGACGTTAAGCATGCCCAATGGAGAGAAAGCAGATGAGGTCATGAACCGGATGCTCATGTGGAAGGCGAGGGTCGACAGAGCACAAAGAATTACTGGCGCGATGTTAGCCTACGCTTCAGTAACGACCCTTTGGTTTCCCTTGGGTAGAAGGGCAGTAACGTACAGAAGAAGAGATATTGCGACACAATGGACTGTTGAGTCAGGCTGCCCAAATTGGCGCCCTCGTCGTGAGCAGATATAGGAACCGTCTGTTTCTCGATGCGGGCCCATGTCAAATACACGTCGAACAGCAGCAGCAGAACGCCGAGTCGCACGATGGATGACTGCCCGAAGACCATGTCAGCAAGTGTTCGACCTCAAGTAGCCAACAACCCAATCTTGACTTACATCAAATCGGTCATCATCCTTCATTAAGGTATTGTGAAGCAGATGACGGTAGACCTGGGGTTTGATCAGAACTAGGTCGATGAAGAGCACGACAAAATCATGCTCGACATATTTGTCGCAGAAGTGACCGCAGTTTCTGCAAACAGTCAAACGGATGTTGTGCCCGCTGGACTTGTCGTCGGCATTCGAGTACTTGGTCCATAGCGTCTTGACCGGGTGCCGACACTCGATGCAAATGGGCATCGCGTGCTGGAGAAGGCCGAAGGGTTATAGCGACGTTTAGTGGCTCCGCATACAAGACCGTGGTGTTGCGGGTTGGCACCTAATGTGATTTGTTTTATGTGCTACTGAAGAACAAGGCGATTACGGCGCGTCGCATTGTCGTGATGGGCTGGAGCGTATGGAAGCTACAGGCTGTGCAAATCCGAGTTCAACAAGTACAGCCTCGTCACTCACCCAAGCTTTGTCGGAAGCTGCTGAAGCGCGACCTCACAATCCGCAAGGAAACTCCAAGTGGGGCCGCTGCATGCCGGGCGGAGGGTTAGCAAGTAACAAGGTACCTCCATCGCACAGGCAGGTTAGCTGCAGATGTACGGATACATGCCCGACAGTGGCCTGTGGTGCTGTTGGAAAACCCCCCACCTCGCTGGCTTAGACGGGGGATGTTTCTCTGGTGTGCGCAGTACGTGGAAGAACACTGGAGTGACATTGTGGGAGGGCCGCGAACTCGTCCTAAAACAGCCCAGGCCTCAAGCAAATTGGGGTATTGCAGAAAAGCCACCTGTTCTGTCTCCACCTGCTAGGACCGCTAATCATTATTCAATGGGACAGGGGAAGAGGGGCGGAGGGAGATGAGCAGGGCTGCTCGCAGTGCTGGTTATACGTCGTCTCAACCAAGGGACCCCGTCCTCTGACCATTCGCCCTTCCAGCACATCCCAAGTCCAAGTCCAGGCCCGTCCGCCTCATCAGTGGAGGACAACTTAGCCCAGTTCAGTCCGGTCCCGTTCAATCCACGTCCACTCTCCCGCTCTCACTACCGCTTTCGCTACTGCTTGCTCTCTAGTTACCCCGACGTACGCTAACGAAGAGATAGTGTACTAAGAACCACGAGCAGTCCCCATCACTCGTTATCATTCAGCTTCAGCCAATCCTCCTCCTCTTACTTTGCCTTATCCATTCGTTTCTTCTTTGATAATCGACTGCAACCTCCTGCCTCCCTTACGTTCCCTTCTTTCGCGCAGTTCCGAGGACCAATCCGATTTCCCGACATCTCCTGTGAACCCGATCCACCCCGTCCTTCGCCCCCGTCGCCTTCTCTCTTCCGAAGTCGCCCACGACGCCGCGCCCCCGAATCGCTTATCTCGTCTTGCGATCGAAAGTCGTCCATGACTGAAGCTGCGCGCTGATGCCCTCCTTTTCAACCACCTGCCACTTAAACGACGAGGTGGGCGGCCTTGCTCCATCATGGCAAACTCCCTGAACCCAGTCGGGTCGGCATCTCATATGTCTTCGTCAGCCCTCATGCCAGCACGCCATGATGCCGAAGCCCGCCCGCGCAACCGGCGCCTCATCAGCACCCTCGACGACACTTCACCAGCCGGCGGGCCTATAGAAAGGCTCTCCGCCTCACTGTCTGCCTTGCGTGCGCCGTCTAGCCGCGAGCCCAGCCCCATGCCCTCTGGCCACCTGTCAAGGGATACATCCGCTAAGTCCACTGCACGAGATGCGTCTACCAGTACCCGCCGAAACAATACCGCGCCGAACACCGCCAGTTTCCTGGATACAACATGGTCTCAGGGCTGGGCCTCAATCCAAGGGCTGGCTTCTTCTATTTTGTCAGGTGGAAGTGTTCACGATGCGGGCTACGAGTCAGATCACAGGGACAGGAGACGGGCGGGCTTCAACCCCCTGAAGCGAGACTATTCCACGCCGCCACGGAAGGCTCCAAAGGACTGGGGTCCTGCGCCCCCATCCAACTCTCGGCCTGGTCATCGAGACATAGCGACAGGTTCCCTCGCAGAGAGAGATGCTGCCCTCAAAGCAGCCCGGACAGCGAGCGTCCTGGAGAGCCACGAGGGTGTCAATGGAGGCCTTGACGTGGCGGGCAAGTATAAGAGGAGAAAATCGGACGAGTCTGTCAGAGACCCGCCGCAAGTGGAGGAAATTCAAGACCAGCTGGTTTACATCCACCATGTGCAAACAACTGATACCTATGCCGGCATAGTGCTCAAATATAGGTGTCGCGAGGATGCATTCAGAAAAGCCAATGGTCTGTGGTCCAGAGATATCCAGGTGCGAAAATGGCTAGCTATACCGGTCGACGCGTGCGAGATCAAAGGTCGCCCATGCGAGCCGCCTTCACATGAGGGGCAAACCGTAGACTTGCTGGCCCCAACACCGGAACCGAAAGGCCCTCACGGGCGTACTTACGCTCAACCACAGCAAGTCGACTTCTTCAGCTTGCCGACCACGAACGGCTCAGCATCCGAGCTATCCAAAAACGATGAAGAGGAGCCGCCATGGACTCACGTACGTTGGGTTACTTTGGACTCGGTTCCAAATCCAGTCGAGATCGCCCGTATCTCGAAGAAAACAATAGGGTATTTTCCGCCACGACGGAAGAAGAGCCTCCGAAGTACTTGGACCATGTCGACACCGAGGCACTCTCTCGATACCGCAGCGATAACAGCTGGGCTCACGGAAAGTCCCGAGCAAGTGGGCAGGCCGTCTTCTCGACGTCAAAGCAACCTCAGCAACAGGCCCAATCTACCCAGCACTCCGGGGTTGTCCACCCCCGCATCTTCAAGGAGCAGGATGAACAGCGATGCGGGGGATACGCGGCCAGCATGGATGAGGAGGCCTGGGGGCGTTGGTTCCATGGGCCGAAGCGTTCGGGCGCCTGGCCCGGAAAAGGATTACTTGAACTCGTGGGCGAAGAAGCATCTCCCTGGAATTGCCATCGACGAATCGCTACCGTCCATTTCGGTCATGGGTTCGGAGACAGCCAACTTTGGGTTCAGGCCAGGGTCCAGTAGTGGGATTGTCGAAAGCCCCTTCGATGAGGGACAGGACCTCTCGGCAACTTCCCGACAAGGCTCGGGTCTTGACCGCGCCGCGGCGACGGTGGAAACGTGGCTGCGCGGCGCGTTCGCCAAATCTCCCGGAACACCGACATTGGGGACCCGTAGCCGTCAACCGGACGTTCTCGACCTCATTGAGTTGACGGATACCAACAGTGACGACGGAAGGCCGTCCATGCCGGCCGGCGGCGGTGTGACCAGCTCAGGCTTACTTGAGGCCGCCCCGATGACAGTCGGCTTTACGGGCAGGAGTGACGGAGACGGGTCTGTCAGAGGCCGAAGCGTGAGTAACACATCGGCCGCCAAGGCCAAGAAGTCTGATTAGACCCGAATTGCCGACGCGGTTGCTTGGTCAGGCTGATATTGGGTGTATGGCTCCGGCCCCGAGAGGCCTCATCAAAGACACATGACATGATTCCAAGCAAAGATAGAGACGCTCGCGAGGCGCAAGGGGTGGCTAGGGCAGGCAGCAGTCGAATTTGATGCCACATGGTCGAGCATTGGAAACGGCGTTAGCGGGCATAGATGAGCTTCTACGGCAAGGGCAGGTGTGGCTTGTCAGTCTGCCACGGCTTCCACTCGGGATGGTGGCCCAACCTGCCCTTGACCCACCAGCACCTCCCATTTTCGTACAATTATTTCTTTCAAAACATTAGACATGGGAACATCAGGAGTTCGTTCTTCAGTTCAAAGCTTTCTAGGCCTGGATTGAGTCTAGGGAAAGAAGACATGAATGCGAGTCGTGAGTACTTAGGCAGAGAGGAGGGAAAGGGGTCGAGGAGAGGTAACCCCCTTGGAAGGTGGCTTGTTTCTTCAAGTAGAACCAACCGCGGATATCATATCGCCTATTCATCCATGTGTATCAGCGACATGAGGTCAAATGTGTACAAAGAGTCGTCGGTGGAAGCCACCTAGTCTTGTCGCCTCATGTATCGCGGTGTAGACACACAGGCTATGGTTTTGTTCCCGAGCCTCCAATGTCTTGCGAGGGGTCAACTGCTTGTTGTGCATGCGAGGGCACAGGTATTGTTCGTATGGCCCCGCCTGATCAAGATACACGTATGTGGCTTCTCATTATGCCAGCGGGTGCAGTGCTTCTCAGCAAAACATGTGAAAATAAGGCTCTCGCCACACAATCTCGAATGTTGTTCATTGGTATATCCTCTGCCATATTTGTAGCTACGAGATACGCCGTGAGCGAAGCTTGTGCTACACATGCCACGGAAACAAAGCAGAGAACGTATACCAAGCGCACCCGAGCCATCTTTACTGAGGTCCGAGTCCCAAATCGAGATTCATGCTTGCTAAATCGCTGTTATTGATGCCGAAAAATTGGAACCTGTTGTAAGTCGTCAGTTCAGTGAGTCAGTCGGTTTCCGAGCTTCGTATTCACTCACCAGTCCTCAACGTTCAAGGTGTTTGGAACAGGCTGCCCCTGGGCAGATCCTGTACTCCAGCTATCGCTCGGACTCTGGCCATCGGGCATAAGGCCGTCAAAGTTGGCAGTCCACAAATTACTGTTGAGACTGTTGTTAGTATTGTTGTTGGGGTTCTGCCCTTGTCCTTGCGCCTGCTGCTGCTGCTGCTGCTGCTGCTGCTGCTGTTGTTGTTGTTGCAGCAGCTGCTGCTGCTGATGCTGCTGGAAGCCTTGCATGCCTGATTGAAGGGCACTGTGACCTTGAGGGCTTCCACTCAATCCCGTCTTGGAGGTCCCCCTTTGGGGGAACGGGGTGTTCTGGGCTGGCAGTCCGCTCTGCATGTTGGGGGTTTGCATGTGCGCCATGAGCCCTGCGTCGAGGCCTTGTTGGTTTGCTGGCGGAGGCGACATGTGGGGGAAGGCTGGCATGCTGGCACTATCTGGGAACAGCTGGTCGGGCTGGAAATTCTCCCATAGAGACTGAGATATATTCGGCGAGTTGCGGGTTACCAGGTATAAGTCTGGCGGCGTAGCCGGAACGGAGAAGGAAGGGTTGAACGGTGTCGCAGGTCTGGTCTGTGGCCGCGATGATGTTCCGCCCATGAATGTGTCGTGTTGCCTGGGGTTGGGAGAGGTGACCGGCGGCGGCATGGTTTGGGGGTTACCGTCACCCTTCATATGGCTCGGTGTCTGGGGACGTGACCGTTCATACGACTCCTGCGGTGTCGGTGTGTTGACGCTGAAGTCAATCGCCATATCATCGTACTTCCGCTTTGCCACATCCTGGGGACGCGAATGCTGCTCTAGTTGCGCCATGGCCTGTTGCGCCTTCCTGTGTCGCTTGCCTGCGGCTTTCTGCAGCCGCTCCTCGAGGACCTTGTTTCCTATGATGGACTCAAACAAGGTGTACACCATCTTCCCCACCAGCCACACGCGCGAGACTTCCTTGAGGGCCTGCATACATGTTCTTAGTCTGTCTTGTGTCACCTGTTGAATCGACGGCACAGGCGACCGCATTTGATACACGTGCATGATGAGAGCGGAGAACAAACTGTACACCACAAATGCTGGGCAAAAACGCAGTTCGCCGTGGGCGGCCAGGTTCTCAATAATGGAGGTGATCATGGCTGCTGCTTGGAACGCAATGTTCCGTGATGGGTATGGAGAATCGTCAGGGAACCGGCTTCCGCCGTTGGGCGGCATGTGTGCCCTATGTAAGAGACACAAGGTCGTGTAGTAGTTGGAGTGGAGCAGGGCAGACCAAAAGTGATGCCGGGCAACCTCCCAGTACACGATCTTGGGGCAGTTTTGGAGCCAATCTGCAAGAGCCATATCGCTATGCGTCAGATCGATTGCGTTGCGCTGCCGACCTTTCGAGGCCACCGAGTACTGTTGCGAGAGCACCAGGCCCATAATCTCGCAGAGTTTGACGTATTGCATAAAAAATTGAACGTGTATCGGATCTGGAGGGTACTCGCTGTTGCGGTCGCCGTCATCCTCAATGAAGTCATCTTCGGTGAGCATTTCGACATCCGAGTCGTCCAGGTTGATGTGTACAGGCCGACCAAGTGCGACAGCAACGGACCTATCTCGCGTAAAGAGGGTCCACCAGATTCTCTTCCAAAGCCTCTTGTCGGAGCGACTGAGCTGCGATTGTTCAACGCTTCTATGCATACCAGAACCCTGAGCAACGATGGTAGCGACTCGGCTCCAGTAGAACACGTTCTTGGTGACGTCTTCTGGCCCTTCCCAATACCAGCCCATCAGCAACAGCGATTGCACGATGGTCACTCGATCGTCCTCGTAGTTGGCGTCGTACAGTGCCTTTGCTCTCTTGTAGAAGGTCAGAGCCGCAGGAGTTGTCGAGCCGTTGGCGTCCATCAACTGCGGGTTCGTACAGACTCGGGAGCCGGCCAGCAGCACAGCCTGCAACAGCAAAAGAGATGGCGGGTTTTTGGGGTCGCGATATTGTCGCATGAAACGAGTGCGGTTGATGACCGGAACAATCGGATGGATCCATTTGAAATACGAGTCGATGAGCTCGTCGCATAGTGACCGCGGCGGCAGCAGGAAAGCACCTCGCTGGTGGAGGATGTCAATCTCAACGTTATCCAGCTCGGTTAGGCGGGCTCTGGATCCCCTGACGTTTTCTGGCAAAGGATAGTGGACGACGTCTGACGAGCCTTGGCGATCATGGACAAGTAAGGTCAGGTTAGACGACTCTCCGAGGTATGCGACTCTGCCGGCGTCCGTAATAGGGGCCCTTGTAAACTTGGGTTTCATCACAAGGTTGAGATAGGTGCCACTATCAACCTCCTCCTTGCGGGCTTGCGACTCGGTGTAGTTAGACGACGGCGTACCATCGGCGGTATGATACACAGCAGGTGTTCGCGGCGGAAACGTCCCGGCGCCAGGGGCAGAAACACTCGGGGCTCTTGGTGAACGGTCATCGGCAGTATCTCCTTTCTCGCTGGAGCGCACCTCAGTTAGCCCGGGTTTGGGGGTATGCGGAAACGGCGAAGCAGAGGCAGACCTGTCCGAGTCCTTGTTCGTTCCGGTATTTGTGGTCTTTTTGCGCTTGGGGGAAGGGATGCGGCATTCGATCTGGAAGGCGACGCAGTTCGTGCAAGGCACGCCTAGACTTGCGGCGTCGCATCGTACCTAGAGATAGTTAGTAAAAAGAGGCTTGGTTAGGAAACCCGGTTGAAGAGGAGAGTGGTCTGCGAAATGGTTGGGCGCGCAAGAAGCAGGGTCGCATGCCATATGGCTCAAAGCAGTGCGGGGGGGTCAAAAATTGACAATCGCATATCCGTACCTTGCGGGCGTGACATGTCTGTATATTCAAAAGGTCAATAGTTAGCTTGAGCTCGGGTCGAGACGGGGCAAAGTGATGTGGTGGGCGATGATATCTCGAAGTATAGCAGAGCAACGCGGCACGGCGGCGCACAAAAGATACCTCGGCACAAAGTGGGCAGAGGGGTCTCGGAATGGCGGGCGCGACCAAGATAAAGGTGGGAGACTACGTACCTCACAAGCTCTAGAAGCTCGTTGCCTTTAGTTTACGGAAAAAAGCAATGTCAGCACATAAATTCCATTCGATTTCAACAACAAGGGCGGTCATCGCGAACAATCACCAGGGCGAGGGTTGGTGGTGAAGGACGCACCTGCGAAAACTCATGTGGTTCGCGGCGGCGGCGGCAGCAGCAGCAGCAGAGCTGCCTTGGGCGTTAGGGCTCGTGTTGGCGGCATTGGAATCTCCGCCAGCATTTGACTGGGATGGCGATTCAGACTTTGGCGGCGGTTGCGGCTGCTGGGCCGACAGGTCGGTGGATGACATATCGACATCCATGGGCGACCGTGGAGCGGGAGCTGCAATGGAGTCGTGAAAGTGATGAAGAGAGTCGTTGACGAATTTCTCTGGTCGAGTCGTAGGAATAGGAGGAGGAGGGCTACTAGGAGGGAACAGGCGCGACAGCAGCAGCGACAGCGGCAAAGGTGCTGATTGCTGTAGAGGCGGCCCCGGCGCAGCGTCTGGCTGTGTCTCTGGCTGCTGTGTCCCTAGCGGCGGCGCTGGCGCAGGGTACGGAGACTGGCGGCGGCAGCGGCGGCGGTGGTGGTGGTGGTGGTGGGCTCCTCCAGCTGGGTAGGGGGAGTGGTGTTGCTTGAGCTTCTGGGGGTTCTGGTCCTCGGTTTGCCAATACTGGTACGTACGAGGATTGTTCAGGTGGCGTGGATGCGGGTGCGTGTGCGGGTGCGTGTGCGTGTGCGTGTGCGGGTGCGGATGCGGGTGCGGTTGCGGGTGGATGGGGGGTGAGGTCAGCAGGGAAGAGTGCGAGAGTGGTGTTTCCCCTGATGAAGCTGCGAGAATGGAACGCGAGGAACTGGTAGAACCGGTGCTGATGCTGCTGGGACTGGACGTGGACGAAATGGAATTCGGCAAGTGCAGGTCTGCCGACGCTCCTGTTTCTCCTGCTGGACCCAGCAATGACAAAAGTGGGTCTGTGTATGCAGACGCGGAACCACAACCAGCAGAACCGCGTGGTTGATTAACGACTCTGGCACCGGGGGACGTCAACACACTACCACTACGGACTGTTTCTATTACCCCTGCGTCGGGGTTTGATATATGCGCCTCGCCCGTCGTCGGGAGCACTGACTCCAAAGTGGTCTCGTCTTGCCGCAACAGACGACCGGGGGCCGCGTTGTAACTATTCTCTGTCAGAACCAGGGTCTCGCCCGCGTCAACGTCGGGCTTTGGGACAACGTTGACTTCGGCACCGAGGTCCAGGCTAAAATCGAAGCTCAGGTCGAGGTCGTTGTTGGTGCATTGGGGAACAATGGTGACGTTGTCGTTGTTGGTAAGGTGGTGGTATCCAGGGTCTGGCTTGGGGTCTGGACAGCGGCCACCGTCTGGATGATGTCCGGTCTTGACACAGCTTTGCAGAGACGGTAGCCCTCCCAGATCCCGCAGGTGCTCCCTCCCTTCTAGTTCCAACGGAAGCACTCCCGGAAAGTGGATTCCGCCGTCCGCTTCAAGATTCGGCGCGCTTGACCACTGGAGTACAGCCATCCAATTCAAGCCTCAAGAGGCAGCTGTCCTCCTGCCGTTGTGTTGATTCCCCCCCGTCTTCTTGGTCGTCCGAGTTATCTCGAGAGTCCGATAAGCTGCGGCAGTGGCTGCCTCGCACGACGTGGTCAGTGTTCGTCCGCTGCTCTCCTCCGCTTTGATTTATGCAAAAACGTCAACCACGTCGGGGAGCAAGACGACACCCCAGGGCATAGTAGGGTTGGAAGAAAGGCTCGGAATATCATGCAGGACAGCCGTTGTAAGGAAGACGAGAAAAGTCCATGGGCCGGGTATCTTGAAGTAGCCCGAAGATTGCCATGCCCCTACCAATGTTTTTGTGAGCTAATATGGACTACTCTCTTGGCCTTGGCCCTTGCTCCCTGATCTGAAGACGTCTGGCGGTCTGGATTCGCAACAGAGTTGTGGCCGAAGGTTTGGAGTTGGTGGATGACGGCGCATAAGAGATCGGGAATCAGAGATCAGGTCATGCGTGCCCTTCGAGACCCTCGCACGCAAGTGACGCCAGGTTGTCTTTCGATCGAACAGCCCTTCTTACATCAGTGGCCAGTGTGTTACTGTAGCACACAACAGGCAATTAGATTTAGCTTTATAGCATCGAGCCCGCGTTGCTCTTGCTTCCCAGTGTCTGCTCCCGAGTCCAACGCTATGTATGGACCACCGTGGTGGTATGACCCTTGCTCGCCAGGTTGTCTTGGTTCGCATTGGGCACCCGCGCAGGTAGGGTAAGCAGGTTTGTGACTCGTCCGCCCTGGACCGGGGTGAGTTGGACGAGATCGGGGGTGCTGGCAGGTGTTCGCAAGGGTATGGAGTTTGGTCCGCCAAATCCTCCGCCCTTGCTTCGTCTTTCTAGACAGCGGCTGCGAACGCGGTCGGGTATTCTTAAGCCAGAGATTATACTAGGTTAACTCAAAGTTGACAG
The DNA here is from genome assembly GCA_034509685.1 of Colletotrichum cereale. NCBI lineage: Eukaryota > Fungi > Ascomycota > Sordariomycetes > Glomerellales > Glomerellaceae > Colletotrichum > Colletotrichum cereale. The sequence continues at coordinate 99,985 of JASUDE010000060.1, read as the reverse complement.
CTGTGGCTTTGCGTTATAACCAGGGTGGCTTTGCCCTTGCGTTTTGTTTTTTTGGTGACGTCTAGCATTGCCTGCCGAGCTCTCCGGGGGTTGGGAGGTGCGGTGCGCATGAATTGAGAGAAGAGCGCAACCACAATCTATTATAGACGAGTACGCGAGACAACTAGCTCGCTCGAGGGTGACGGACAGCCCGTCCCCGTTCTCGGCATGTTCTTCCTGAGTGACCGATGCCAGGTTCTTCATGCGCTCCCAACCTGGAGCTAGCCGTTCCAACACCCACTGTGCCTGTTGACGCTCAGTTCATGGTCTTATGGGCGAGTGTGGCAGCCTAGACGAGGTCCGGCCAAGGACGTTGGAATAGACGCTACAATTGTCGGCTTGGAGAGCATGTGAGACTTCCCCCTCCCCCCAACGGCAATCAATGCAGGCAGGATCGTGTCCGCTGACCCACCGACCTTCCTCTCACGGCTTACGGCGAAGATATGGAAAGCATGTCGATTCAAGATAGCAACGGGAATTGGGAATAACTGGGTTGCGAGAGAGTGTTTGTTCGGTGAAGGCCGTACTGGTGGACCGTGTGGGTGTCGCTCATCGAGAGCACAATTCACGCCAGTGGTCGCCGAGCCATGCATCCTTCCATGTCGGGGGATGGAAAATGAAGCCACGCCTTCCGCTCGTCCCCGGTCGGCCGCCATCCCCTACTCCAAAGTATTTTTGCCCTCCTCCACTTGAGCAGGGCTGGGCCGCAGCCCGCCAGATCCGGGGTAAAAGGAAATGAGATGCAGGTCGGATGCGCAGCTGCGGGTAAGGCATTGGGACAGGGGTTGCGGTACAGACCATGACGAGGCACTGACACGAGAGCAAACAGTTGGTTCGATCGGAGAAGATCACTGCAGTCTACCTAGGGAGGTACCTAGGTAGGCAGGTACCTGTGTAAGTGAGGTAAGTCGAGCTTCACAAAGTGTCGCCGGCGCAGTCAGGAAAGCTAGGAGGTAGGTACAGGTAGGTAGTTATGTATCGGGTATGTGCTCCGAAACTGCTTGGTCCCCACGCATGCGTTCCCGCTTTAGGCGTGGACATGGATAACTGAGGATTCAGTCATCCATGTCCCTTCCTCCTCAGAACCCCCAGAAGGCTGCCGAGAAAAGCATATGATCACGTCCGGATCCTGGATTGGTCACGGAAGACGTCCAGAGCCAAGCCCCGGCACACACACCATTTACTTGTGGTGAGTGTTGAGAATGACTAGATGGCTACGAGATGATGTGACGCATGCACACAGACTTGCACTTACACTTTCCTAGGGCTACCTGGAAGGACAAACGGGTTGCAACAGTTTGAAGGAGAGGGGGTGGTGGTTAGACCCATGAACTGCCTATCAAGATTTCCGTGTGCGCCGAATCCGCGGGGAGGACGACATCGAGGTGATTCATTGCAACTGGGATGCCGTCTGGAATCGAGATGAGTAAGAGTGACAAATGCCTCTGTGAATGACGGGGCATTTATCAGACGCCGCGGCGTGTCGCAATTCGGACGCGTACCCGGACCTGTGGGTGTGATGGATACGGCGCAATGGTGATGTTTGCTGATGTTGGCATCTTGGGATGAATGGAATGGATGGTTTCGAGGAGGTCACGAGGCTTGAGAAGAACGGGATGCCTGTCCTTCTCCGGCCGTGATACATACCGTTTTTGGCATCCCAGTCTAATAAAAGACAAGGTGTACGATCTTGGAGGCTGAAGGAACCAGGCGTCAAGGGAGGGGAAGGCACCGTTCCACGGCAAAGGGGCGGCAGGCTGGCTTGGGTATGGACGCCTTACATCTTACTTTCAGTCCTACTAGACTTTGGTACTTGAACTTACCTTATTTCCCTCCACCACCAAGCCAAATCTCTGTTCACATTCCGGAACAAACATTCCTGGTTCGGCTCTCTAGATGCCATGCCTCTAATCACTTGCGAGGCTGAAGTGAAACGCCCAACTCCATCCAGTGCCGATGAGAGTCGGCTTCTTTGTGAGCTTGACCGGAGACGTTGTCGCAACACCCTGTTTGACACATTATGTTTCCCTCAATACTCAACAAGTACACGTTCTCGTTTTGATTCGGTCCCCTGCACATCTCGACAGACCATGTCCCACTGCCAACCTTTCGCACTCGGGAGCGGCGTGACGGCTGCATCGCCCGCCTCGCGCCCCCCTCTGTCACCTGGCCGGTGCCAGCGTTGTCCTCCTTGTCTGCAGTATCGCCGAGCCGTTGGTCTGGGGAAGCGGAGGTGCGGAGTTCATCCATCTGGTCATGACTAGGTCATATCCGACTGTACGGAACACCTGACAGCTCTCGCCCCCTCTGCACACCAAGTCTTCAACCTCTCTCTTCCTGCACTCCCATAAACGGGAACGGTGTGAAGGTTCGGCGATCCCTCACCGCGCTTCCGATTTGTTTTCATAGGCTGGCACACCGATCCCGGACAACGCTGCAGGTTTCAAAGGGCTTCCGAAGGGACTTGCTGTTCATTGTGGTGCCTTCTCTCCTCCAGGATGATGCCGAGGCTCCACTGCCTTTAAAGGCAGTGACCGAAGCCAAGGCTTGGTCGACGCTCCGAACTACGTCTCAACAATGTTGAGGACCGCCCTGGGAAGGTAGTAGTAGGTCAAGGTAACTGACGCAGAGGCAACTTGCGCTGACACGAGAGCCAAATGCAGGACTGGGCCAGAGCGTCGAAACTGTCAAGTGGGCGAAAGAAGGTATTTGCAGGTTTGTATGGAGCCTCATATTACAGTATGGCGCCATCGTATATACGTCAACTTTCGTCAAGCCAGGACCACAGTCCGTTATGCTTTGGCAACGTTCGAAGTCATCTTACCGTTGGCCGCTGTGCTTCCTATGGTATGAGCTGCCGCCGTCCCGTTCTGCTCGCCTTCGCCTTGGGGTCCCTCGACCTCAATGCCGCCAATGAACAGTGCGCTGACACCCTCGAGAGCGGCAACAAACACACATAGCAGACTCGCAATGACAAAGTGACTGATGGTGGACCCAATCTCCAACCACGAGCCTTCGTCCTTGACCACCCAGAAGAAGTAGAGAGTAAGAACATCGCTAATGGCCATGACAACCATAAAAAGAGACGACGGCGCCACGCCTAGTCTAACATTAAGGATTCCGAGGTTGGCCGAAATGAGGGCGAAGGGGATCATCAACTTCAGCACGAGCAGTGCTCCTTGGGAAAAGGGGTCGAAGATGGGGATTAGCCGGTACACACTGTCCAGGCTGAAGGACGAGACCGAAGCCACATTGCCTGTGCTGAAGAAGGCCGACTGCAGCAAGACGAAGAAGAACAATGAAACTCGCGCGTCGGCGAGAGTCAAGGCTCTGAAAGCCGGCGGAGACAGTCCCGGCTCCTTGCTGGCAGTGCCATTAGATTGGGAGCGTCGCTCATCGGCGGAGCTCTTGCTGAAAACGAATACGCGATGCTCAAGGCCTACCCAAGCGACCAGTAGAATGCTGAAAGCCACATAAAATAGTCCCTCGTATGAAATGGTCAGAATGACAAATGTCGGCGCGCAAGTCAAGAACATAGTCATTAAACGGTGCATGTAGTGGTTGTTGGGCTGCAAACGATGGGCCAGAGGCATAAGCAGCGACACAACTGCCAATTTATTAACAATGTCCAACGTCCAGATTTGATTTATGCTTACCGAGTATAATCCAGCCAACCACCTGATTGCCACGAGGCAACCCTAGTTTTGCCTGGAGAGACAAGACGCTGGACCGGGTGACTGAGATTGCGAGCAGGATGAGGCCGACCTATTTTCAATCATGTCAGTTGTAAAGCAGCTTTCTAAAGACACATATATTTACCTGGACACCGGTCAGAGCCCTGACAGTCGGCAGGGCTGGTTTTGTAAGGAGTTTGTCTTCCCAGACAAGATAAGCCAGACCAATGGCCGCCATAGCAATCCCACCCGCCACGCTATGATAGGTTAGCATACGAGCACTCCGGGGGGAGGGCGTAGAACAGCGTAGACATACATGAGAGGAACATCCTCTGACTTCATGGCTGGAAGCAATGTGAAAACACTCATTACAAGGCATGCGAAAAACCAAACTACAGACATCAGGGCGTTCGAATGGAGGAATGTTAAGCCGTATGTCATGGGCCAGAAGGCCGCGAGGACATAAATAACAGTCAGGACCTCGCGATGGATGTATCCAAGAGCCTCGACTGTGTTAGCGACACCAAAGCGGCTAAAGGTAGGGGGATATCTTATATCTTACGAGAGAGACAATGATGCCGACGTAGGCCACAGCATTCAACGCGAACGAAACCACGCTGCCTCCGGTTTTGATGTGCCCGAAAAGCACCTGACGGCCTTCGACAAGTGAACGACGTCGAGCCCAGACTTCCTCCCAGAAGACGACGGGGAAGAACCCGTACGCGTAGTAGGTGACCGGAGACTTGGAAATGACAAAAGATGCGTACAGCGCGGCGAGTACTGACGTGAACACTGTCGCACCGACTGTCGTACGGCAAGGGGGGTGGCTGCCTCGCAAGACATGCAAGCCGATAACAACAGTGAGCGCAAATGCCATCCAGCCAAGATAGCCAACGGTGATCAGCGTGCGGAGAAAGAGCCAGTCATACGTTTGGAGGTACCTCAAACCTTCCAAAGCAATTTTTACAAGAGCGGCCGATTCTTCAATAGCCTCTTCATAGTTGCCAGCGTCGACAAGGCCTTGGATGTCACCGACCCGGCGGTCAGGGGTAAGATTCGCGTCGCTCAGCGGCCCAAACGGCCGATAGCGCAATTCCGTCGCCTTCTTCTGTCCTTCTTTAACCCTGTACATCTCGAGAATCTCCCGGGCGTTGACGAGGGCTGCTTGCGCTTTCTCCTCGATACTTGACGAAACGTACGACAAGGGTAGTTCGCCGACAGAGTTGGCAGGGAACTCCACGCCAATCAAGTAAGCCATCAGAGCCGCAATATCAGCTTGCGCCACATCATGTCGTTTAACATTGTCAAGGTGCCAGTCCGCGGAGTACTCATCGTGCCCAGGAGCAACGGAGTCGAAAGTGAGCACCGGTGGTGCAATACCCGAGCCCCAGGTGATCAAGGGCGTACGAGTGTTGTTTGGATGGCCATCTCCGTGACTTCCCCAGTCACTCATGCCGTGGTCCGCTGTGAAGACGAAAGCGGTTCGATCATCAGCATAAAACTTTTCAATGAGCGCCGTTATCTCCTGAACGCCTTGATCCACGACCTTGATGTTGTTGAGATATTCCTTTGAGTAAGGCCGGTACGCGTGGCCGTTGGTATCCAACCCAAGAAGATGGAGGAAGAAGACCACCTTGTCTTGACGAAGGGCAGCGTCCAAAGTTTCGTTCTTGGCCGCCTCGGTAAAAAGCTCCTTGACATGGTCAAAGACCCAATAGTCGAGCTGCAGAGCATCTTGGCTAAAATCTTCAAACTCGTGACCGTAGGTGTAAGAGTCCACACGACCAGGGACAGCGCCTTCCTCAAACATAGGAAGGATATCAGGAGAACCCCAGCTCCAAGTGTGACGACTCCGGTTGAAGACGCTGTCAAAGTTGACAGGGTTGAGCTTCCAGCCAGTCGCGACTGCCGAGACGTCCTCGTACAGGCCGGCAATGAGCGCAACGTGACCAGGGCGAGACTCGGTGGGCACGCGCGTATGTGACACGCCAAAGGTGCCGTGCTTCAAGACGCGGGATCGTAGGAAAGGGGCAAGTGGCCGCGGAGCCAGATCGTCCTCGGATTCGGGGTAGGGTTCTGGGAAGGACTGGAAGGCCTTGTCTGCTCGGAGACCATCTCCTATAATCAAGTGTCAGCAGCTTATCCACATAATGGCACCGGGTACCAGGAAACAGAAGATCGTACCAACGAAGAGAACCAAACGATCAGCGGGAGCCTTGACATGGTCGGGCCGGTCGATCTGGATAAGTTTCATGCCCGAAACGATTGGACTGACAAAGTAAATGTCGAAAATGGAGTAGATATAGACGAGGTGAAAGACGACTGCAACGGCTAGGAAGCCGGCGCGTGAAGAGACAGCCATGGCGGGCAAAGCAGCGAAAGGTAAGAGAGTTCCCTTTCGACACTGTACTGTCTTTGACTCTCGTCGAGCCTTCTGTATCGTGTTGTCGCTTCGCTTGGGCAGCCCGGGAGATGTAAGAGTGGCAGAACCGACAAGGACCCGAGGAATACGTCAGGGCTGACTGGGCTGTATAGCTTGGTTCTGCTGGTTCGACGCCGCTCGAGTCGTCCCGCGAAATGGCTGGGGTTAGAGAGTGAAAAGATGATGGGACCAGGGGCTTCTTCTTCTGCGCAAGGGAGTGGAGGCGCATTCATTTTACGGCGTAACACATTGCTCTCCGGGCGGTCGAAGATGCGCAGCGCTGGGGTTTTTGGCCCATCGAAAACGAGAAACACAGCAGTCCCGTCCAGCCCGGTGCAGCGCAGCGCAATCCAGATTGAATCAATCACGCTTGTAGCATCGACGCGGAGATTATTGGTCTCTTCACAACACGTCGACAATCCGTCATGCAACCAATTTTTTGGAGGTGCAGCGGTCCAAGGTCGGATGGACCCACTTCGATAATCCCAGAAGCCCACGCCATGGCGCGGGAGCGGCTGTTTGCACCTAGCGGGGGTCTGTAAGTACTTTTTCCAGGTGTTGGCGGCGCGGACGTAATAGTACCTAGAAGGGCCGGGTGGTTATCGCCCCTTTAACCTCATATTCGGCAAATATCCCCCTCTCGGTCTCCTCTGAACGTGGCTTCAACAATGGGCCCTAGGTACCTAGGTAATCCAGAATGAATGCTATGGCTTGTGGACATCAAGGTGTCTGCTGTGGGTGCCAAGAAGCACCAAGCAAGCAAACTATTCATCAACCTGGCGCGACCTGACCTATCCGGGCTTGTTAGACGGGTACTTGGGAACCTCTTTGAATTAAGACAAATGAATAGCCAACATCACGTCCCACAGCACTCATTCTTGTTACGTATTTATGACCGCTGTAGAAGACTATATTCGCAATGCGCTTGGGTAAGGCAATTGTGCGTTTCGTCTCGTATATCAGGGTCTGAGAGCCGTCGCTTTTGGTGTCATTTCTCGCTGAGCCAGCAGCAGGTTATCAACCTTAACAACCAGGTCAAGCGGCGGGCCAAGCTAATATATTCAAGCAGCGTCGAGGAAACAAAGTTCCCAAGGGTATCGTATAGACTAACTCCAAAAGCTTCTTGGTTGCCACGCCCGGCTCTGCCCCCAAATAAAATAGTCGTCAAGCTTAGATAACCTAATCGATGCGCTCGGTCAAAGACTTGACCACACGCGCGTAGAATTTTGCGGCATGTGGCCGAGGGAACGTAATCTCCTCCACTAGGAAGTCGGGGAGCACGTCGATTAAGTCGCGGTCTCGATTTTCGTCAAGCTGCGGCTTGTACGTGAAGTGTGCTTCTTCGTAGTTGTCACCCGAGCTCTCATTCTCGACTTCGAGCTTGAAGTGAAGTGCTTGAAGCGCAATTAGTACAATGAAGCGAACCACCAAGATACTGCAAGGAACTGCTACCAGGGGTCAACTTACTTCCGTTTCTTCCTGTCTGGATGCAGTCGAAAACCTGAACGTTTGAGTCGCGCTTCGTGACCCTAACAATCAGTCCAGTCAAATCGCCATAAAGGTCCTCCTTCAGTTGCCCCGTTTGGACCACATCCGAGCTAGCGAGAGCTCGAGCAGCAGCAGCGCTACCGCCCTTGACAGCACTGCCAGGAACCGTCTTCGTACTTGCTGCGGCTTCAGCAGACCTGCTCGCGGCCAGCCTTGTCGACAGCGTCTTGACTTCTTGTCTCGTCTCGGCCAGTGATGTAGTCAATGCTGCCACTTTCGCCTCCATTTCCTCAAGCTGCTTCTTGTACTGTTGTCCCGCCTTGGCCAGATCCCGCTGCATGGCAAGATCAGCCTTGAGCTGACCTATGAGTTCGCTCGCAGCTTGGGAATGTCAGCACTACCCCCTCGTCGGCCTCGGTCTGATACTTACTGTTTGCTCGCTCTTCGCTCTCCTTTTTGAGGTTATCAAAGTTGCGTTCGGCGGCCTTGACCCCAATGTCGCGAAGATCCCGGTATTTCGCCTCAAGGCGATCGCACTTCCTCGTCGTCTCGCCTAACTTCCGCCGTAGTTGCACATCGCTTGCTTCCACGTCTGAGCTCCCGCCCGTCCGACTGGCATAGCGGGCAGGCTGCCGTTGAGCCGGCAGGTCTTCGAACTGATCGTCCAGCTCCGTATCAACGTCCAGAGCATCATGAACCTGTGTCTCGGGGATTTCCGATTCTTCGTTCCGTGTCGGTTTGGTGGCAGGGCGGCGCCCTCGCTTGGCTGCCGGTGCAGTGCGCTTTACAGCGGAATCCGGTACCTCGTTCGAATCGTCTGCTTTGGACACCGCTGCGACTGCGGCTTTTGGGCGCCCTCTAGGCTTGCCGCTAATCGGCTTTACTGGGGAAGTAATGCCTCCGTCCTTTTCGGCCATCTCTTCCTCTTCTTCATCCTTCGCTGCTACTTTGCGGCCCCTCTTCGAAGTTTTACCCTCAACCATGGTTAATATGTCAAGCACGCCCTCCTCTTCTGCCTTGCTGAGTGCGGCTGTAAGCTTGGGGTTCATGCGAGTTTTCGTTGCTCTTTGCGATGGCTTCGTAACCTTGTGAGCGGCCGGAGGTCTGCCCCGGGCTTTCATCGCTAGCGGCATCTTAAGATCTTTCGTACTGTCACTGCTGATTTTTGCGCCCAGGCCGGAAAGTTCGTCGGAGTCTGAGTCCACCAAGCCCAGCAACTTAGACGAGCGAGCAGCACGCGACATTCGCGCTGGGAAGATGTTGCGGTTGGTAGGTAGGCTAAAGGGCGCAAATTGCGCAGCGGATAGTAGTCGGGGTGAACACGCGCCTGGAGGATACCTAGGGTGGTGTACAATCAATCAGTGACGCGGTAGTGGGTCGCGATTCGTGGGTCGCTGGCTGGTATTGAGCAGAACAGTGAACCATGTCCGTCGAGAAGTGGTGGTGCGTACGGTATTTGATCCTGAACGGTTCTGAAGCGATGGATAGCCCAGACTACGATGCCAAATGAGAAGCACGGGAGGGGAGGGGCATCTGCTGCGAAGCGGATATATCCAGGTAAACTATCCGTACAACGACTTTGCGAAAAAGTAAACAAAGGGCCTGGCAGCAACCCCTTGGCCAGCCTGACCTGGGCAAGATTGACGGGTACCAGATCCCCCCGGCTGAAGCAGCTTGTGGCCAGTGCGTACCTGTGGCGATGCCCACCACTGCCAACGAGCATGGTTAGGTAGGTACAAGGTACGGATAGGTAGGTTCCCATCTCTGGCAGCAGTCCATATGTGGCTTAGATCGCTCTCCGTACCGCGGGTGGCGTTGAGTCGGCTCAGTTTCTAGAATGAGGGCCACGTCTCGTCCGCCCGCCGTCCCTTCATCACCCGGATGCGCCCAACGAAGCCACTACACAATTTTGCTTGCCGACGTGCAACGTTTGGACGACGTTCTTGTCTTCATTGAAAGAAGTACTCGTCCTGAACCTTCTACCCACTCAGCAACAACCGCTCACCCGCTGTAAACTTGCACATTCGACAGTCTCGACCACACCCTGTCGGCCCTTCGCCGCGACACCAACACTGATGACGGGTGACCTTGACCGTTGGCTGGGCTCCGTCGGAAAACTCCTCGGCATGGGCGACCGCAAGAAAGGTCTGGGTGATTTCGCTCTAGACCTGTTGTTGGTGGCAGGCATGGTAAACGGACACCTTAAGCACTGAAAACAATGGCGTCCTTAAATGCTGACCTGAAATCGTAGATGGCAACCGGCGTATATCTCGCAAGGAACTTCCTGTCATCGCTTACCAACACCCTCGCCGACCCCGATCGAGAGAAACACGAGCAAGCACGATTGCAGGCGAAGGCCCACCTGGAGCGTTTGCGTAAAGGGAAGAACGCTGGTAAATCTGGCGAGGACTCATCGGACAACAGCAACGTATCTCGCCGCGGACCGAAACCAGAAGAGTTGATACTGAACGAATACGAGAACCTCATTGCTCTAGAAATGGTGGCCCCGGAGGACATCCCTATTGGGTTCTCTGGTAAGCAATACCCACGCACGCTGATAGGGCGCATATGGTCCGGAGCTTCGCTAATGAGGCATGGCAGACATTGGCGGTTTGGAGGATATTATCGATGAGCTCAAAGAGTCTGTCATTTATCCCCTAACTATGCCACACCTGTACTCTCACGCGGCGCCGCTCCTGTCCGCCCCGTCTGGCGTATTGCTCTACGGCCCCCCTGGATGCGGCAAGACCATGCTGGCCAAGGCGGTTGCCCGCGAGAGTGGCGCATCTTTCATCAACTTACACATCTCGACTGTTACCGAGAAGTGGTATGGTGACTCAAATAAACTGGTCCGCGCTGTCTTCTCACTGGCTCGCAAGATGCAGCCTGCTATCATCTTCATCGATGAAATCGATGCTGTCTTGGGCACAAGAAGAAGTGGCGAGCACGAGGCTAGTGGTATGGTCAAGGCAGAGTGAGTGACTGGAATGTTGTCTGCTTGGTAACTCATTGGCTGACGAACTAGGTTCATGACCCTTTGGGATGGGTTGACATCGTCAAACTCTTCAGGCATGCCTGCCAGAATCGTGGTTCTGGGGGCAACAAACAGAATACACGACATTGATGAGGCTATTCTTAGGCGAATGCCCAAAAAGTTTCCTGTTTCTTTGCCAAGCAAAGAGCAGAGACGGCGCATCCTGCAGCTCATTCTCAAGGACACAAAGACTGATCCGGATTTTAGTCTGGAATACATCACAAAAGTCACTGCCGGCATGTCGGGCAGCGATATCAAGGAAGCATGCCGCGATGCTGCTATGGCACCGGTTCGTGAGTATATGCGAGAGCATCGGGCGAGCGGTAACTCCATGTCCAGCATCACACCCGAGCACTTCCGGGGAATCCGCACAGAAGATTTCTTTGGAAGAAAAGGCGGGGGCCAGATTCTGATGGACAACCATGCCAAACATTCCACAAAGGCTTCAGGGGCATCGGCAACTGATGAGTACGAGGGTATGGTGGAGGAGCTGGGTTAAAGAGAATACATCAGTTGACTTGACCAGCAAATGTCGGACTGTGTACGCGTTAATGCGTTTTGAAGGCGTCTATTTGCTTGGCCACGTCAGAATCGTCGAATGAGATGACGGTTACTTGACCTTCTGTGGTTTTAAGGATGTATACATGTGGGAAGGGTCAGATCTTCAGCGCCCTGTTTGTACAATAAGTGTGCAAACTATACAGGTCCAGGCATGGATATCAGACATACAGCTATAGACGCCTCTCATGCCGACAACTTGGAATTAGTTGTTGATTGGCAGATTATATGAGTGCTTCTTCTGTCGCCTAATACCCCAGGGTTGTCTAGGGTTGTTTCTTAAGGAGACGACATTCCATGCCAATCATAGTAGTAGTCTCTGCTAAGTGCCTGGCAGTTGCAGCAAATGTCCGTACTTGGCCCTAACGTTCCGACCAATAGCCCTGGTTTGGTCCTACATGCATGCGCCAGGTGCATTGACCAATTCCAACACCGCTCTTCACCTCCGCATTCATGTCCAGGGTGTTCAGGCTGCCCCGCCATCGCCGACTTTCGGGGGTCGCTGGGCACACCGACAAATCACGTCATCCACGAGTATCCACAGTGGTGGCTGTCAGTGCTGTTAGAGTCACACGCTCCGGTCTCCCCAAAAGCCCGCCGTCGGTCCCCTCTTTGTTGTTGCTGTAAAACTTCTCCTATACATCTACAAGCCTACGTTTTCTTCACACTTCCTACCAACCACCTGCTTCAATCGAGTACGCCGGTGCTGCGTTTGGACAATTGACTTGCTGAGCAACTCAGTCTGTCCGCGGCGACAAGTCTGGCTCTTTACGAGACCAGCGGTAGTACTGTACTCGATCCATCCAACGCCTACCTGAAGCCTCCGTTTCCGCCTCATCTCTTTCGACCATCAATCGCGAATATTCACAGACGTTATATGCGCCGTAGCTTATCGCCAACCCGATTAGTCGAGGACAGCCTTAGTCACACTCGCCACGTTCAATCAAGCAAGCCAGCCGGCAGTACCTACGTTGCGCTACCCCGCCATCGCCACGAACTGCTTGTCTCACCATGTCTACACCGCCTAACAACGGAGCTGCGGCCAAATCCAGCAATCCCCTGAAGCGGGTTGACCTTGACGGTCACGACCTCCCTCCTTCGCCAACGCCCTCCAGCCCTCGCAATGGTCGCCGTCGTTATGCTCTTGCCACTGAGCTGGTATACACCGATAGTAACGACCAGTATGGCGCTTCCAGCATTCCCATTTACCAATCCGCAACCTTCAAGCAAACCTCCGCCACTGGTGGTAATGAGTACGATTACACTAGGTCAGGGAACCCGACCCGCACCCACCTCGAGCGCCATCTGGCCAAGATCATGAACGCCACGAGAGCCCTTGCTGTTGGCTCCGGCATGGGCGCCTTGGATGTCATTACCCGCTTGTTGCGCCCTGGTGATGAGGTTATAACCGGCGACGACTTGTACGGAGGTACCAACCGGCTACTTGCATACCTGTCCTCGAACCAGGGAATCGTTGTTCACCATGTTGACACTACTAACGTGGAAAACCTTCGCCACGTCATCTCTGACAAGACGGCCATGGTTCTGCTCGAGACGCCGACCAACCCTCTCATCAAGATTGTTGATATCCCCTCGATTGCGAAGCTTGTGCACGATGTCAACGACAAAGCCTTGGTTATTGTTGACAACACGATGCTCTCGCCCATGCTCTTGAACCCCCTGGACATCGGCGCCGACATTGTGTATGAGTCGGGTACGAAGTATCTATCTGGACATCATGATATCATGGCAGGCGTGATCGGCGTTAACGACTCGGCCATTGGGGACAAGCTGTTCTTTACCATTAACGCCACCGGGTGTGGTCTCTCGCCCAACGACTCATTCCTTCTTATGAGGGGAATCAAGACGCTTGCTATCCGTATGGAAAAACAGCAGGCCAACGCCCAGCAAATCGCTGAATTCCTCGAGTCTCATGGATTCAAGGTCCGATACCCGGGACTCAAATCCCACCCTCAATACGATCTGCACTGGTCCATGGCGCGTGGCGCCGGCGCCGTTCTGTCGTTCGAGACTGGCGACGCCGCTCTCTCAGAGAGAATTGTCGAAGCCGCTAAACTATACAGCATCAGCGTGAGCTTCGGCTGTGTGAACAGTCTGATCAGTATGCCTTGCCAAATGAGCCATGCTAGCATCGACGCCAAGACCCGGAAGGAGAGGCAGATGCCGGAGGACCTCATTCGGCTTTGTGTTGGCATCGAGGATGTTACGGATTTGATTGAGGATCTCTCCCGTGCTGTAAGTGACTATCTTGATACAAAATCCTGTAAGCCAAACTAACCGTCTTGGCAGCTTGTCCAAGCGGGAGCGGTCCACGTGACGTTGGAGGGATTCCATGCGACCGAGTCCGTCCAGCAAGCATGAAAGTTGTTACCGGACACGGAAAGGCAACATCTTGCGACTCGTTCTAGGTGGGGCTCGCAGATTGTTGACGAGTGCGGAAGAAATTCCATACCTAAACATGATGGCACCAGACTGGGGTGCCGTTCGGATGTGTTCTGAAACGAAAAAGAAGAGGGGAAATGTCAGAAAGTTAAGTCCAAGGGAGCCAAACATGCAGAGAAAAACAAGGGGGGAAACAAGACTTGGATTATCTAGCCCCGGCGTCGCAAGGAGTTCAGAAAATCATGACCCTTACCGTAATTCATACGTGACCATCAGATCACCAAGTGAGGATGTATGCCTTGTTGTTTAATTTTGCGGCACGTAAACATGCGCGATACTAGGATTATATATACACAGATGCGTTGCTACGCGACAGAGCCATCCCAGTCGACACAGTACATCAAACGGTCTTGAATGGTACATGGATCGGGGTAAGGTCAAAATGAAAGAGAATATTGGGTTTGAGCAAAGAAGCCTTCTACTGCGTACTATGCTTCCAAACGAGACCTCCCGAAAAACTCCAGCCTGCAATGGAAGAACAGAAGACTCGATGATGCAACCTATGAGAGTAATCATGAAAAGTCGAAGCGGTCAGGGAGAATGACCGGAGCTACCAATGTCCAAGCGTACATGGCATAGCAGACCCAGGCGCTCACAATCTTAACCCAACTAGCCCAGTAGGATCGACCAACAGGAGCAAAGTTACCATCAGCATTTTGATCGTCGTAACTTTGGGTCAGCAGGGTTGCGATCCAGGTCGTTGCTAGGAAAAATATGATGTGGAACACGGTGTAGTTGTATTGGGTCCTTGTGCGTTCGTCGTCGCCGTGGGTGTGACTGCCGCCTGCCTCGCTCTCGTCATCAGACAAAAGGGCATCTGCCGGCAAGCTGCCCTCCTCGACAGCGCGGCGCAAGGCCTCGGCTCGCATCTGCTTGTGGCCATTGGGCTGCTGGGTGACGAGGTCGTGTTCGTCCTCCTCGGGAAGACGAATGCCGCCGGAGGAGCCTAGTCCAAGACTCTGGGTTGCAGCCCTCGTGGTGGTGTACGCAATGGTGAGCATTGTTACCACAGCGCCAATAACAACCGAAGTCGTACGAGTGCCTTGCGCACGAACCAGTGGATTGCATTGTTTGTCATCTGGCTCCATCGAGACTGCAGACATGGTCAAGTAAGTGCAGTAAACGGCTACCATGGCGCCTTGGGCCAAACCAGCCTTGGGGTTGTACTCCTGAACCGTGGGGTGAACCGAGATGAATGAGATGCCAAGCCAGAGCAAGAGGTTGATAGTGATGGCCGCCTGGTTCATGGAGCAGCCAGACCCAGCGAAGAAGATGTACTGGACAATAGTCATGGCAAGCGAGGCGAGGTACATGCCCAGAGTCGAGCCAATGAGCACTGTCCGCCAGACCTTGGAGTCGGTTTCCTCGATCTGCTCGAGGCAGTATTCGGCCCAGTTGTGCGCGAGATCAACAAGTAGGATGAGGCCGAGGATGAGAAACAGCATTCCACCAAAGCGAGCGATGTAGGCGCCGTAAAACTGGAAGAACTCATCGGGGATCAGGAAAGAAAGGACAACGAAAGCGAGCCAAACAATGACCTTGGGACCCCAGTATCCATTTTGAATGGCAGCGCGCGGGTTCTTGGAAGACGTAACACCAAAAAGGAGGCCGGCAAAGATGAGGTGGAAGAGACCAAGGGCAAAGTTGAAGCGGTGGACCGCCATCCAGCCGTAACACTGGCCGTTTGGGCAGTCAATCTTGACGTAATCGAGCATGAGGTGTTCGAGCTTCTTGATGGCCCACGGGGTAAGCATGATCCAAGACAGAATCGAGTTGACGAGGAGTATGAGGGCGTAGCCGATGCGGGTAGCGACACTGCGGACAATGTTAGGACCAGCACGATTCGCGTGACATCGACAACGCACCTGTTGCCGCATTTTCCGCAGGCACTGCACACAGCTGAGCATGTTGCCGCACCACAACAACTGGCAGCAAAGCCTATGGCCTGTATGGTGTTAACTGGCGATAATCCTGTCGAGATGGCAGCAATGTGCCAGCGATGAAGCAACATACCGTGCCCACACTCGGCACCGCCATCAGCGGCAAAGACAGCAGCGCACCCATGGCGCCGGTTACGTGCCAGAAGCGCGATCGGTCGTGTGCGATGTATAGGAAGGTGCGTGAGAGTCGCGATGTCTCGGTGGAAGGAGGAGTAGCCGATGGTATCTGTCGTGTTGTAACAGTTGTCGTGGTTCGGGGCTGGGATCGGGAGCCTTACGCTTGCGCAGTCCGAAAGTGGACTCCTAGACAACCAGCAAGAAATGGGTCGGCTTGGGCAATGAAGGCTCAGGGTGCACGTGAGATTACGTAGCCACCCCCCTTGAGCCACCCAACTGAGCCGGGGAGCAGTTGTGACCTCCTGACCCGGCTCCAGGTTTCCAGAACCTCTCCACCGAAGTCGGCCAACCGCCGTCATCGGCACCGATGCACCGATTCCCGACATCTTGAACGGATGCGTAGCCCGTGAAACCACCTTCCATTTTGGCGCATCATCCACTACCTTCCCTGCTCAACCTGCTTCTCGCGAAGCAATGAGTAGAACTAACTGCGCAGGAGCTCAGTGGTATTCTCACTCCATTTCAACGACCGGACGAAGCGCATCTAGCCCATGCCGCTGCGTCCGCGGGACTGTATCGTTGGCCAGGGCGTCGAGTGTTCAGATTCTAATGCAACTAGTTCATGTCACACTTTCGTCAGTGGGCACGGCTTCTGTTCTGAACAACGTTGACCGGAGGCGTAGAATAAAGATGTGGAAGGACGGACAGCACGGAGCGGTTCGTGTATCATAGCAGCGGGTTTTCCTCAGTACCCTTCGCTATATGCCTGTACACCTACCTGTCTTGGACACGGCATTTTTATGTCGTTTTGTCTGCGAAGACCGTTATCAGTCGAATCCACATCTCTCTTCAGTCGCATTGATTATGCAAGGTGCAAATCAGGATCGCACCATGTTATCGGCCTTCTCTCACTCGAATGTAGAGAGGGGAATAATGCTCCGGTCCCAGGAGCCACATCCGTCAATTATGTAGCACGGCCTACGGACATGTCGTCGATGAGCGCCAAGCCCGCTGTGGATCACAGAGATTGACCAAACTACACGCAGTGTTCCTCAGAGTGAATTGTGACCGTTGTGTTCCTCAAGGTGCAGTCCGACTAGTCCCCAGCCCGCGACAACTAGTTGCGCTCTCTAACAAACATATGATGTCTATGAAACGATCAAATGACTGAGGCATTCCCATGTGTCGCATGAACTACACCAACACAGACGAAGAACCAACAACTGGGCTGGTTCGCGCAAAGCTAGCGGCACAAAGGCATGCTGGGACAGACTACCTAGTTGGTGGTGC
>JASUDE010000060.1:0-82950 GCA_034509685.1 Colletotrichum cereale | reverse complement strand
GGGGTGCAAAAAGAGGTTTCAAGCCTGTCAGGCGGCGACGACGGCAACGCATGGGAATTCGGAATCTGGATCGAAAGCAGGGGTTGGAGGGGGACGGACACTGGAGGGGGTGGGGAGAGTAGCCCCATCCAGTTGACACATGCGCAGTAGTGTACACCGTACGCTACACAGCGTCGAGCCAAGATTCTCCCGGCCCCCTTCAATGTACCGGGTACGAGACTCCTTACGTATATAATATGTAAGATCTGCACATCATCGGTACTCGTTACGTGACCGGTTAGCCTTTCCGGCAGTGAACTTACGGCATCGCAACTCCGACCAAGGAGCAAACAGGGGGCTCGTTATTTCGCGTTCACCAGAGGGGGGAGATGGGGCGCCACTGCACACGGACATGTCACCGGCAAAGGCAGGGAGGGAGGTAATCAGTAGGTAGGTATCTGCACCACGGAAGGGTTCGTGATTTCCGATCCTAAAGATAAGGGATCCGGCATCGTCCCCCGTATCGTTTCCCGTCCGCGAAGCCTCCCGCCGCCCTCAATCACCTCCGCTTTCGTCCCTCCTCTTCTCCCATCCCGCCACCTCTTCCTTCTGTCCTGCTACACCTACCGAATCTCGCATCCTCCTTGCAACGCACGTTTGTCCATGTTACGTACTGTTGGCTTCGTCGGTGTAGCTATGAACTTCGCGCCTCCAATAGTACACTAGATCAACCTACCTTACCACACTTTCACGCCAAACCTACGCAAGCACTTCAAATCGTCGCCGTCATCGCCGCTGGTCCCCCATCTTCGCTATTATCAGCCGTCGACGATCGATTGCCGTTGTACACCTCTCCGAAACTTGAAGCATGATATCTTGAGAGGCCGCATTTCCACGTCGATTCCCGGGGCTATAGGAACCATGGCAAATCAACGAGAGAAACAGCTGCATCGCGCGCGCCTGGTCGCCAGCGTCGCAGCTACCGTGATCTCTCTGGCGTGCGGCACCAACGTGAGTTGGCGCGACTGGATCGTTTCCCTTCCCATAACATCTGTCATGAGGTCTAGGTTCGGATTCTCTTGCTAACGTGCTGTCTGCATACAGTACGTTTACTCAGCATGGGCGCCTCAATTTGCTGAGCGATTGAAGCTTTCCTCGACCGAAACGAACGTTATCGGTCTCTCCGCCAATTTGGGAATGTACTCGTTAGGCGTTCCCGTCGGCATGCTCGTTGACTACAAAGGCCCTCGCCCTGCAGTCATTCTTGGCTCCGTCTTGCTCGCTCTGGGGTACTTTCCCTTCCACATCGCTTACGATCGCGCCGCTGCTTCGGTGCCGCTTCTCTGTTTTTTTTCCTACCTCACTGGTCTCGGCGGCTGTCTGGCCTTTGCAGCGGCCGTCAAGACATCTGCTTTGAACTGGCCGCATCATCGGGGCACCGCAACGGCATTTCCTCTGGCAGCTTTTGGCCTGAGTGCCTTCTTTTTCTCGACCTTTGGAACGATCTTCTTCCCAGGGAATACCAGTGCCTTCCTGGCTCTGCTCTCTTTTGGAACCTGCGGGCTGACTTTCCTCGGCTTCTTCTTCTTACGTGTCTGGCCGCATGCCAATTACCACAGCGTGCCCACCAGCGATGTGCTATCTGGCTCGCAGCAGCTTCGTCGCACGTCCTCGGAGGAGGCCAAACCCAACCGCCCCGGTCATGGACATAGCGCCGCTCTGATTGAACCTGGTACGTCGCTTAAAGTTGCCAATACTACCACCACCACCACCGACTACGAGCCGGTTCAGCTAGGATACGAACCTTCTGCGCCGTCTCGCGAGGCTGATGAGGCGCAAATCGAAACTATCGATGCCGATGATTATGAGCCCGACGAGACGTCCTCGCTGGTGTCGAGCTCCTCCTCTATGCCCGGTGATGTCTTTGTGCAGAGTAGTGTTGATATGGATCGATCCCATCGAATAGATATTCGTGGTTGGGCAGTTCTGCGTGAGATCGATTTTTGGCAGTTGTTCATCATCATGGGAATCCTCACTGGCATCGGCCTGATGACCATCAAGTAAGTCACAAAATCGCGCAACACTGTTCACAGGCTGGAGCTAACACTCATCCCTAGCAATATTGGGAACGACGTCAAAGCCCTTTGGCGCCATTGGGACGAGTCTGTAGATGAGGCGTATCTTGTCACAAGGCAGCAGATGCACGTATCCATCCTGTCACTATGCAGTTTTGCTGGCAGACTTCTCAGCGGTATGATCATCACCACCTGTGATTGCCAACTCCAAAGGAGCACTAGCTGACGTGAACAATTAAGGCGTCGGCTCGGACCTGATCAAAAGGCTCAACGGCAGCCGAGTTTGGTGCCTTGTAGCATCCAGTGCCGTTTTCTTAGTAGCTCAAATTCTGGCTCTTAACGTCATCAACCCTCACTTACTTGGATTGGTCTCTGGTCTTTCTGGCATTGCGTACGGCTTCCTTTTTGGGGTGTTCCCCTCCATCGTGGCCGAAACGTTCGGAATCCACGGGCTCAGCCAAAACTGGGGTTTGATGACGCTATCACCCGTAGTCTCGGGTAACGTTTTCAACATTTTCTATGGAAAGATCTACGACAAGCATAGCATCTTGGGTTCGGACGGCGAGCGCGTCTGTCACGAAGGGCTAGAATGCTACCGCGCAGCGTACCTGATGACACTGGGGGCATGCTCTGTCGGCCTAATCCTCACGCTGTGGGTTATTCACCACCAGCGAGTAAAATGGGCCAAGGAAGAAAAGAGCAAGGCAGAGCAGGAAGACTGAAGGTCTTATCCGAGGCAGATATTGAAAGCTTGACGAGCAGACGAAAGGGGCAATACAGTCAGCCACCAAGAGCTCTCTTGCGCCTATTAAGAGAAATCAAGGATGTATAGACATCGGAGGGCGATTCACCATTCTAGACTTTATAATGCGACGTCGGTAGACAAGAGATAGAGGGTCGGCGTTTTGGATTGCTTGGCTGGCACGTACCAGGTTTACTATACCGTTCCATAGAAGTCATTCCGGTTCGTTCTCCAAGGACTTCTACCACATCCCCACCGTGACCCACGAGTTGCTGTTGACATGAGGTGTACAGAGTATTGGGCAAGACAACAGATCAGTCACACCACAAAACCTACGTATTGGCTTCTTCGGCACATGTACCAGCAGGTTCGCAGGGTCTCAACAGTAGCAGCAGAACCGATCTAGCATTCTAAATCGGGTATCTGTTGTGGACAGTCGCCGCCATTGTGCAACTCAGCGCGCCTTCTTACGCAAACTGTAACTTCCTTTTCCCCTGCCTTGCCCAGCCTTCTCCTGACGTGCGCTCTTGACTGATAGCGTACGCCCTCTCCCCTTTCGTCCGCATAGAATATAAAGCTTCCTCAGGGTCGCTACTAGATTAAAACCAGGGACGGGATCCAAGACCCAATGAGAAAACCCGTCATAACATTATACAAAACATCGAGCGAAAAGAAGCCTCATCCTTTCTTGCCTGTAATCCTTCGCGCAGAAACGCCCTTCCAGGAGGACGCCTTGTTGTAATGCTGTATTTCCATAGCCCAAGGGCAAATAGAGAAGAGTAAGAAAGAGCCTAAGGGGATTCCGAAGCTCTATGGCTTAGTGCGCAAGAAAATATGCGCGTTTCGACGCCTCTAGCCAAAACGCACGAACCGTACGAACTCCCCGGCCAATGCAAGATGCAGATGAAAAAAATGAGAACTAAAAACATAATGCCAAGGCCCTTGTGTCGTGGCCAAAAGCCTTATATATCCGCTCTGACGTCAAGACAAGTCCTGTTTGATGTCGGTTACAGATAGCTGAGACCGTCTAGATCAAAGAGATTAAGGCTCCCGCATCCCTACGTCACGAGCCCATGTTGAAAGTAAGGGCCTGGCGAGCTGGGCATTTGTCGTATATACATCGTGGGGTGGTTGAATGAGAAGTCTGCTTTTAGAAAGCTGAAGGTCTTCTTAACCAAATTGCTGTTGCCAATAATGTAGCAGTTTTGGAAGGTAGCCGAGTGTCAGCTTTGCCGTCATGGTGTCTTACTACGCTTGCGATCTTCGAGGTGGCCATTTTCGAATATCGAACTGAAGCCGGCGAGGGGCCAGTTATCATTTGTTGAGTGGACCACAACTAACCATGCAGCTATGAAGTTGACAAGGTAGTGTAGCATGTAGGCATATGAGATGCCGTAAATTGCAGCGTAGATGGCAGTGCCAAATAGAAGCACGCTTGTAAGGTGCCTCATCCTTCCGGTAACTCTAGGCACCATCTTGCCCGTCGTGAGATTCTCCACAAGAAGGATGAAGGGCATGATAGAGAGTACATTATGGTGCGAGGAGAAAGGTGTAAGCCAGTGGACGGCGAGGTTGCGAATCCACACGGCTAGAATCGGCAGGTTTATAGGAAGGACCCAAAGCATGAGCAGCAAGAGGGAGTGAGCGTAGTGATAAAAGTCGAAGGTCGGCCCGGACCTGACCTCCGAGGCAATTCGGAGTGCGCGAACAACAGTAAAGAGCTGGACAAGGCATGCTACCAAGTAAGCGAATTGATAGGGGATGAAGGTGGACACCAGGAACAGAAGAACCGCCGTGGTGACCATGCGCCGTCGGGGCGACGAAGCGACAAAAGTCGGCAGCTGCGCTCGTCGGCGCTCGTCTCTCGCCTGGCCGTAGGGTCGAAGGGCCAACCACGCGTAGAGGATCCCAAGGAGCTGGGTCAAAGCCAGGGTAACATAGTGAAGAACTGCGCATACGCCGATGCAGACCACTCCGATAAGGGGAATCAGAAACCAGAAAAAAGGATCTTGGGTGCCGGTAAGAAGGTCATTGCTGTGAAAATCGGCCGCAGTTGACGTTGTGTTGCGCCAGTGCCAGAACACACCCGGCCCTGACGACCAGGATCCCGTCATTGACAAGGAGAGGAACGTCAGAGAAAGAAGCATGAGAGGCAGTGACTGCCGCAAGCAGAGGTCGAGGCTTTCAGAAAAAGAAATGAACGTGCCAGTGGTGTCGTATACCCGGAACTGCTTGCGAAGTACGAGGGTCACCACGAGCAGTGGGAAAGCTGCGAATACCGTTCGATAGCGCATGTACAGCTTACCCAAACTGCCCAACGCGTCAACCGTCAGTTTCACTTGGATAGCGGATTCGCAGGTCGGGTCGGTCCAGAACTGAAGACTAAGGCCTTGCTCGTCATACCCCTTATGCCTTAGGGGAGGTGGAACAAAAGGGGCTACACCGTGCATGCTGATACTGGCATGCCTCGCATTGACAAAAAACTTGGACTCGTATGGCTGAGCCAGGTGCTGCCGAATCATGGGGGAGAAGAGCTCTGAAGTAGTGCCGCACGCTTGGTTGCTAACCTCCAAGTTGTAAGCAAGGAGGCTGGATTGGAGGGTGGGGATGTTGATTTCCGCAACCATGGGGCGGCTTGATGGGAGGCTCAATGTCATCCCAAACGCGAGGAGTCGGCGTAGACTGATGTTTCGCCGTCTGTGAGACTGAGAGTAGTCACTGAACTCGGCCACCACAAAGCTTCGAGTTGGTTTGACAGCTTTATCCACGATGGCCACAAACTGGTGATCGGAGATGTCTTCAGTGTCAAACTGGAGATACGAGAAGGGCCTCGTCACCGGCTCGTTGTCCAGGTAAAACGGCTCATGGCGGGATTGCGTCGAAGGGGGTAGCATGATGACATCGGGGGCAGCGTTCTTGCATGCCAACCTGGTCGACCCAGTACTATCTCCTGAGAGATCCATGTTCATCGAGAACAAGGTTGGCGCTTGGCCAGGCTGGAGCGGGAAAACACTGCAAAACAAGACCTCCAACTTTCCGTGCTCTCCTGGTTTATCCAAAGCCGTGTCACTCAGAAGAGTAAAGCGTTTGCCTTCTGGGGATCCCTGAGGCGGCACCGGAAGCAAATGAGCCCGTGGCTTCGGTTCGCGCCCAAGCTGTCGCAAAACTAGGCGTTCGCCTTGTGCCATGATCGCATTGGAATTGTCCTCGAGAGTGAGGAGCGTGCTTGGCCCTTCTGAAGGGAGACTTTTCTCCGCGATGGTTTCCATGCCAGTGAGGAACCATTTCTTGAAGACTCTCATTCTCTCTGCCCTCGGTTTGGTTTGCGACGGTCTGTAGACATCGACAACGTCGTACATGGCCCGAGCAACGACTTTGCGGAATTGGTCGCACCAAAGAATGGCCTGATGGTCCATACTAGTCCAGACGCCAGGTATGCCGGTTGTAAAGACGGTGAAGCCATGCGTCTCAGGGATTATCGACTCGACACTGGCATAGTCGGATGGGACTACGGTGTCTAAGCCGCCCCCAGCAATCGAAACAAGAGTAACGTGCCACAGCGGGTTGTTGTTGGCCCACTTTTGGGAGTAGGCATGACGCCAGTAGTCGTTTATATCGTCATATATCTTGACGATCTGCCCATCGAAAGTCACAGGAGGACGCGAGTGGGGAGCAGACATGGTGATGATGGTGTTGATCGAGTTGGACTGGTAGTTTGGCATGATGAGCATCGTGCGCGCAACGATGCCACCCATCGAGTGACCGAGAACGAGAACAGAGGTGGGATCCGGCAAATCCTGGTCACGCGCAGACATGCGCGGGTCCATGTACAAGGACAGAATGTACCTGATGGCCTCGTTCAAGTACTCTGCCTGATCCAACATGGTCTGTCCGTGAAAGGCTGTGATGTCCTCGTTGAAGTCAACGGTAAAAAAGTCAAGGCTCCGAGCGCCGGCGGCCGCGGCATTTTCATCGTGTTGAAGAGATTCGTGGTAGTAATTCGCAGCTTCAGCGGCTATCGGCCGAACCTGTTTGTAGCTTCCAGCATTGCCTGGAATGAAGAGTACAGGAACACCTCTCAACTGTAAACGGTTAGCGGTCGTCTGCCTAGGGAGTATGAGTTAGGGGGGCGCACCTTTCTCTCATCGTCGACGCCCTGCTCACGGTACAGGTACAGCGAGTACTTTGTCGCAAAGCGAGTGTGTTCGGTATCGAAGTCACGCAGACGAATGTAAGAGGGCCGCATGTAGGACATACGGCATCCCTTTGCGTCGATCTGGCGAGTCCAAGACGAGTTCAAGATGGCGCAGAGCAAACTGATGCCAAGAACGGTGACAGCCAGAGCGAAGATGGTGATGGACCAAGGACTGCGAGATCGGGAGCGGCGGCCTGCAAGTCGCACGTCGGGCATCTTCTCGGAAGTCATTGCCATCGGATCGTCTCGAGGGGCGTTGTCGTCGTCGCCGTCTCGGCCGTCTCGCAGACTGGCGACGTCGTCCTGGTGGGCCTGGCCTTCAGCGCCGGGAGCTTGGGGGTGGGTGTGGTTTGGGAGTTGACGTTGGTCGTTTCGATAGGTTAGCGATGGCGTGGTCAGTGATGGGGACAAGAGGGGCGGCGGCAAGGAAGACGCAGTTAGGGAATGGTTCTCGGGTGATCCATTCGCATTCGGGCCATGTTCAAGCTTCCAATTAGGATTGTTTGAGCGTCTAATCCTCGCGGATGACGGCCTTGAGGCGACAGCAACTGCTGCGACGATGGCAGACTGCTTGGGGGCGCGAGGTGGTGGCGGTAGTGGTGGTGCAAAATTGCGACTCGGGGCGGGATGGATGTGTTGATATTGGTAGTTGTGTTGGAGTTGGATGGCAGGAGGGTCGGGGGGAGGAGGTTCGTCGCTGTCGTCGGTCGAACCCGACGAGCGCCTCTTCATGGGTAGAGAGGGCTCGCTCGAGTCTCCCACGGAAAGGAAGCGTTCGTTCGTTGTATCGAGCTTCGAGAGAGTGACTGCTTAGCTCTACCTAGGCTGCAAGGAGAGCGAGGAATCGGCAGAGAAACCCTAGGGAACGAGACAAGGGACGGCGATGGCGACGACGACAAAGAAGGGATAGACGGTACCAGGAGGGATAGAGAAAGAAGGAAACGGAACGTGCTTTCTTTAGGCGAAGTGGTAGTGGTGGCAGCGGGCTATGCTGCTAGTGGGTGCTGTCGCGACTGGGCTGTCGCTACCGTCACTGGCCCTCAGGTACTGTCACTGTACCTGGCTGCTGCTGGTGTTAGTGCACCTGGGGCCCAATGCCACGCGTAGTTAAGTTGTGTCATGTAGGTACTGGTGTGGGGTGCTGCGTGTCAAGTGCAAGTTGGATTCGTTTTCTGAGGTGAACTTTCGATGCTGCCGAGACGAAGCATCTGTGAAGTACCTGCGCCAAGGTGCCTTTGGAGTACTTAACCCAGACAGATGAGTAAACCATGGCTCAACACCCATTGCTGCAGCAGTGATTGACAGACAGCCTTGACAGTGAGACACTTCTGAGCTACTCCAGTGCATGCCCAGTTTCCGCTACGGAAACAGGTACACGTCGCGTATTCATGGATCGGGCGCGTCGAGTCGCAAGGGAAGTACCTTGAGTACTTGAATGCCCTCCATATGTGTACTGGTATGCAGACATGGCGCTAGACAACGTGCTTTTCCTCGACACAGGGCACGTGTGGAGATATATATATATATATATATCTCTCTCTCTCTCCTGCACGCGCGCCCGCGCAAGCGCGTAGAGATGTGGAATTGGGTTATCTACCCGCGCTTTAACTGGGGATTTCTTTCCTAAGTAAATAGGTACGTAGGTGGTTCAAGCAGGTTCCTCTATTTCCAGTGAAAGCCTCTCCTCAGAGCGCATTTTGAAGAGTGAACGGGTACACAAGATTCCCGAAAAGCAAGAAAGAGATGAAAATGAGAACGAGGGCTGGGAGCCGGGCTGCGCGAAAGCGGCTCTGGCGGCAAATACTTTCTGTCAGCTTGACCCGAACCACCCGACTTGACTCATGGAGGGGAGAAGAAGGTAGGAGACTTCGGCTTCGTCACTAGGTAATGTCTGTCGTTCAAAGTAGGTAGTTAATGCAACTACACTCTGCTCTGTGGTTGGCCTCCCGAGATGCCGTTCACCGTATCCTCCCATGCTTTATCCCTTTTGCCTTGATTTTCACCCTTCTCATTAGTATTATCTCCTGAGCTGGCCCGGCATCCCTGGTTCTCGCAACCGCCCATGGTCCCCTCCTAATGTGACGTGAAACGTTTTCCTCAGGTTTCTCCAGCAAACGCTGTATCTGTGTCGGTCGCTTTGCGGTTGCCCTCTTCCCCGTCCGTATGGATGACGGCTGTTTGTTTAACTCTGAGCTTAACCCCTCATTCTCGTAGTTGGGCCGCATTCTGGCGACGAGTCTCGCCACTCTATCCAAAATAAAGATTACGATGCTGTCGTCATGATTTGACTTGCCACAAGCCACAGATGAACAAACATCCTCTGCCCCGAAGCCAAAACGAATGCCAGATCGCGATTCAACCTCTCCAACAATCTACATCCCAGTAATCTGATTGAAATCATTAGCGCAAGTCTTCTGCAGCTGCGATGCAACCACGCCTCTGAACCTGCCTGATTTGCCACAGGAATGTGTCTAATGGCCGTCATGATACCGCAAGCCCAAGTACACAGCCTAGTAGTTAGCCTTCTCAAATCGTACTTCCATCGCGCAGCTGGACACAACCGAGACCACAAGACCCATTTTTAGAGTATCATAATAGCGTAACACGGTGGTGGTTTTCAGGCATCTAAGGTAACTCAGCGCGGTCCCTAGCGGCTGGCGTTGGCATTCGCAGTGCGGCTGCACCGACAGCCGTGAGCTTACTGCGGAGTGGACCGTTGCCAAGATACACTGCTATCACATATCCACACACATGCCGATGCCAATGTCCATACCCGCGCAATATCTATCCCTACACCTACATTCATGCCTCCAGGGCCCCCGCAGGCATGATACCGAGACGCAATTGCGAAGACATATGTAGTAAGTGAACTAATTACCATCGCCCCTCTCGCTTTCGTCTCTGTTAGGCTAATAGCCCCTGGTAGCTCTGTCCAACCCAGCCCAACCCAACCCCCAAAGGTCGATTGGTTTTGCGGAGGAACTAATGGCAAGAAGCGAAAAGATGGAATATCGAATTTTGAAAGTCTTTTTGATTTTGCCTTATCGGCATCAAGGGACGATTACGTTACATGTCGGCGCCCCAAGAAGTGAGGCATAGATGGTCCAATAGGGTAGTCGGTACTGCGCCAGTGTGTGACTTTACCCACATGACGGGCGCTAATATCCTACCACCTACTTGTCTTAGTGGAATGGGTACGTATGGCCATTCATGGCTTCTTAATTTCCCGTGTTGTCTTGGAAAACGCTGACCAATGTGGACTTTGGTCTTCAAGGCTCCTTTACCAACTCCGTAGCAGTCAAGGGCTACTTATCCGTATCTAACGCTTGCTGTTGAGTCTACGCAGTATGGGAATAGATTGGCCGAGTGATGGCTCTCCCTCCCTCTTCCAGTAACTCCCGACAGTCAAGCATTTTTCGCGTGCGAGACGAGCGTGGAGACGCTAAAGTTGACCGCTTGGCTGTGCCGTACCTAGGTACCTAACCACAGCGCGTACACTGACTTACTTACGCAGTAATCACATCTGGAGGGTTAAACCAGCCGTACGGGTTGCCACCATTAGCAGTGCGTGGCCATCACGTGCAAAGCCACTTGATTGTGGACTGTTACTTTACGCGTGTGCACGTCCACCTTTCGCTTTCGCGCGTCTGACGCGGTGATCATCAAGGAGTCGTTCTCAGCACTTACCACTACTTTGTCTCGACACGCCTAGTCTTCCCCAAGGTGTCTACCTAGTCCATTGATGCGAGGATTATGTAAGAGATCTTTTCTGGTGGATACTAATCGATCTTGCCTACCACATTAGCGTGGGCTTCACAGAAGTGATGCAGTACTGAACGTCAATGTCGAGCTTCGTGGAAATGGCCACAATCAAACCCATAGAGGGCCGCACAGTGAGCATCCTTCCTATACCTTACGTACAACCATGATTGACCGTACTGACCTTGTCTTATTCCTGAAGGTCCACCAGATTCAGTCCGGTCAAGTCATCGTCGACCTCTGCTCCGTCGTTAAGGAATTAGTAGAGAACAGTATTGACGCCGGCGCTTCTAGCATAGGTATGACCATTCAACGCTCACCCTCCTGCCGTCGCTTTTCAGAGGCTGATCTATGTCTTTGCCTCTTCCAGATGTACGCTTCAAGAACCAGGGGCTAGACTCCATTGAAGTTCAGGACAATGGCTCAGGCATATCTCCTGACAATTACGAAACTGTTGCTCTGAAGCATTACACCTCCAAGCTCTCAACCTATTCGGACCTCGGTACCCTTCAGACGTTTGGTTTTCGTGGGGAAGCCTTGTCGTCTCTGTCTGCCCTATCGCAGTTTAGCATTGTTACATGCATGGCTAAAGATGTCCCCAAAGGCACCAAGCTCGACTTCGAGTCCTCAGGAAAGCTCAAAGAAACGCACATTGTTGCCGCACAGAAAGGCACCAACGTCATTGTCGAGAATCTCTTCCACAACCTTCCTGTGCGCCGCCGCGAGCTGCAGCGCAACATCAAGCGGGAATGGAACAAAGTCATCGCACTCCTCAACCAATATGCCTGTATCCAGACAGGTGTTAAATTCTCTGTATCGCAACAGCCCACGAAGGGCAAGCGTATCGTCCTCTTCTCCACAAAGGGCAACCCCACTACGCGCGAGAACCTTGTAAACATTTTCGGTGCCAAAACAATGACTGTTTTGGTTACGCTGGACCTGGCGCTCGAATTCGAGCCCACTAGCGGGCCTGGTTTGAAGTCGGCTGTTAAAGACAATCAGGTCTCTACCGAGGTGCGCGTCCAGGGCTATGTGAGTCGGCCGGCCCACGGGGAAGGCCGTCAGACACCTGATCGACAAATGTTCTTCGTCAATGGCAGGCCTTGCGGGCTGCCTCAGTTTGCCAAGGTCTTCAACGAAGTGTACAAAGCCTACAACGCGTCGCAGTCCCCTTTCATCTTTGCGGACATTCAACTTGATACCCACCTGTATGATGTCAATGTTAGCCCAGATAAGCGCACCATTATGTTACACGACCAAAACCGCATGTTGGAGTCTTTGAAGGAGGCGTTAGCATCTCTTTTCCAATCTCAGGACTACTCTGTTCCGGCCGCCCAGCAGTCAACGCCGAAAGCGCAGTCGAGTAGGATCGTGGCCGTTGCTTCAGACAACGTCCCCGACAACGAGAAGGAAAGCCGGGAACAGGCAGCAAGCTTGACTCTTGATGATGGATCCAGCTCAGAAGATGGCAGCGAGGACGATGACCAACCTTCCTCTTGTGCTAAGCCAAGACCAAGGACTCGTGCCTCGAAACCTGGGAAGCTCACACCTGCAGATATCCAGTCACAGAGCTTGATCAGCCGGTGGGTTGGACGAACAACTTACGATAAAGAAGTGCAACGCGAGGAAAGAGAAACACCACCTCAGTCTAAGGCTTCTCCTGCTGTTGACGAGAGCATGAGGAACCCGACGACGCTGCCCTCATCCGACACGTCTGAGTTAGAAAACGAAGCAGTTGGGGATACGCCCGGTTCTCAGGCGACCCCACCTGAAGCTCGATCTGTTACCACTACCAAGACACCTCAGCAAGTTCTTGACTTCAACGCTCGACTTACCGAAGCTGACGACAATGGTGATACGGCTACGTCCCCCAGCAACAGCTCGCGGCTTGGAGTTAGCACCGAACGTAAAGAACAAGCCAGAATTCCGGCTATAACACCGCTTCGAACGCCACGGGATGGACATCTTGCGTCTACACCGACCTCTCGGCTATATAAGCGATCAGCTCCGGAGGTTGCTACTGTAACCATTGGTGACAGCATGGTCACAGGCTCTATCGAGACCACACCTAGAAGAACCAGTTTCAGGTCAGAGATGTCGCCTCTGCCGGGGCTGACGTCCAAAACGACTGCATTCAAGCCTTTGACGATTTCCGCGGCAGCGAATACCTCTTTTGGCTCGCGGCTAACCCAGATGTTTTCAGCAAATCAGTCGGGTACGCAGGAAAAGAAAAGTCGAGGAGGTGTTGAGTTATCAACCCAAGCGGACCCTGGTGTGGATGCGGACTCGGACAATGAAAGGTCTAACAAGGGCAGTCGGTCGAATGGTTCACCCCTGGATGAATCAATGGACGATGCTGATGGCGAGGAAGTTCCGACACCTTCTAGCGTCCTCGCTGAGCTCCCGTGTCCAATGACCGATTCAGGCGTTGAATCACCCGACCAAAACAATGGATCGGCGGTGGTATCGACAACAGACAATAATGCAAAGCTAGATTTGCCTAGGCAAAACAAATACGCAGACCACAGGTCAAACATCCTTAAGGGGGGTATCAAACGAAAGGACGCTACTCTACAGCTCAGTCAAAACTTGAAGGCTGATCCAGCAGACCTGCAGTCTTGCATCCATATGTGGAAGGCAGAGCTGGAACGCATCACGCCGCGGCGGAGCCGCTCTACAGTGGCCTACAGTATCGAGGCAGACGATGCTGAAGAAGTTCTATCCCTGATCATATCGAAATCAGATTTCGCCAAAATGACCATTGTCGGCCAGTTCAATTTAGGATTTATCATTGCTGTTCGTAACGCGACAAGGGACAGGGAGGGAGAGCCCTCGGGGGACGATGAGCTGTTCATTATCGACCAGCATGCGTCAGACGAAAAATATAACTTTGAGAGGCTGCAGTTGACGACCGCCGTCCAGTCACAACGGCTAGTACACCCAAAGCAGCTGGAACTCACGGCCTTGGAGGAGGAGATAGTCATAGAGAACATTCCAGCCTTGGACGTCAACGGCTTCAAGGTTAGTGTAGACAGCTCAGGCAACCAGCCGGTAGGGTCTAGGTGCAAGCTTCTCGCTCTCCCCCTGAGCCGCGAAACGACCTTCACGCTGTCCGACCTCGAAGAACTCATATCTCTGCTTGGTGACCACCACCTGACCGAGGCCAGCTCGTCTGCCCCACGGCCATCCAAGGTGCGCTCCATGTTCGCCATGAGAGCGTGCCGCAGCAGTGTCATGATCGGCAAGGCTCTGGCGCAGAAACAGATGGAGAAACTAATCCGCCATATGGGTGAGCTGGACAAGCCTTGGAACTGTCCTCATGGGCGACCCACAATGAGACACTTGAGCGGACTTGGTCTCTGGGATGACAAGGGGTGGAAAGAAGCTGAGCCTCCGGTTAACTGGGCCAAGTACGCTCAGAGTTGAGTAGTAGTTGCGTTTTGCGATGCAATATCAAGGAGCCGCCGCTTGGGGCAGACTTGGCCGGACGGGTTCTTGTAAGAGATAGTCCGTGGTCATTAATACAAGCAGGAAATGAAGCAGACGTTTTGCAGTAACCAGACGTATTGATGTTCGTTGAATAACAAACTGCAGCGAAAATATTACGTAGGCGTCGAAGGACGGTTAAGAGGCACGGGTTACTTCAATCGATATCAGCTCCAGTCTACTGGATAATCACCTAATATGTAGAGTTACGTGGCATCACGTCGTTCGCAAGACAGTGGTCCGCACCATATATCAATCGTATTCGTTTTCTGCTCGTTGTCCTGACGAAGCCGTCTCACCGTACAATTACACTTGACGTTGACGTCGTAATTGTGCCCTCGAATTTCATATGAACTCCGAAACAAAAGATCTGCACCATTCGCTTTCATTCGTTACCGGCGTCATTTTCGACCCCAACCACACCTACATCACACTGTAGCGCGAGTAACCACCTTTTGACCCTGCAAGGCCTTCTTCGGCGACCTTGCCACTTACGTTGCGTCGTGCATGGGCTGAAGAGTACTGGCTCTTCTCGAAGTCGTTTCCAGATGACACTTGTCGGTTGCTTCCAATCATGACGGGCGGTGTCGCGGGCTTCAGCTCGCCGTAGGGTTTCGAGTAAAAATCGGACTCGGGCTGGATAGAGCTGTCGCGGTTTCGTGGCCAGGCCCTAGGGGCGAGCGAAGAGGGTCTCTCGTCGGCAATGTCGAACGTGCCGCTAGCTCTTCGCGAGTTAAGGTCCACCTCCGACAATGCAGTATCTTTCAGAGTGTAATACGGCGTCTTGGTTCTTGGGGGAGTGGCGTGAGGGTTGGATGCTAGTGGGTTTGGGTGAGGACGGTTACCGACGTCGTTCTCAAAGTCGCTGCCGGCGAGGTCATTCTCGTCGCGCTCCGAGTCAGAGTCGCCTGCGGCGTAGCATTGGTCAAGCGCCTCGTATGCCTTGTTGTTGTTGTTTTTCTTCTGCTCCGCGACGGCTGCAGCGTTTATGGCGCGATTCCGCTCTTGTGTGCGTGAGATCAGCGAGTCCGTTGCGAACCAAGTCTCTGTGAATTTTCCAGCGTTGCGGCCATCGCCCGGAGAGGACAGCATCGCAGCGGAGGAGATTTGCAGTCGGGGTGACTGAGCATTCGTTTCGTGGAGCGGGACTTCAGTATAGGAACCACGATGCGCGGAGCGGGATCCAGACATGCGCGCATATTCGCTGATGCCCGCCGAGTTACGTGGAGAGTTGCCCGGGGTGATCTGGTATTGGTGGCAGGGCAGATCGGTGAGGGAGTCACGGGTGATGTTGGAAACGTCCGAGCCGGCTCGTGTCCGCTGGAAGGGTATACTTGGGGGTCGAGATACATCCTCGTATGGAGCGCCTGATCGATGCCGGTCCTCGAGGGGGGTCGACATTCGCTTCTCGCTATCGCCGCTCACAGACGTCGCCACACTGGATTTGTTTTTCTTATGCCTGGCGCGAGTGGTAAGATGGTCTTCCAAGGGATTCATGTCCGGAGGCATCTGGGTAATCTTGCGGAACATAAAGCCAAGCCAAATAGAGATGCACAGGGAAATCAGGTGCAGGCTCCCAGCGCCGATGAATGTGTAAAAGACGGCAGGGACGAAGTAGTCCAGTAAGCTTTGGTCGGCAAGCCGCGTCTTCCATAGAGCGCCACTGCTGTGAGCAGTAAGGGCACCGTATGCGTACAAAGGCATGACGCCCAGATCCGAGATACTGGCGAACAGCTGGTAGGCGGTGGAGGAGGCCGGGCTACGGCCGCCGGCGGGTCTCTGTAAATGATAGATAGCATACAGGCAGTGCACTGTGGCGACACCCAGCTTTGAGATCGTTAGCATTTGTACCGTGAAGACTTGGCAGATGTAAAGAACAAACTGTAATACGCATGACCCAGCCAGCGAGGGTCTCGATGTTGGTCAGCAAAACAAGCAGAGCAAGGAGCCCAGCGGCTCCGATGAGTTCGACGACTCTCAAACCCAGTTGAACGAGGCGAATAGACTTGATCCAACTCTTCATTCTTGGGCTGAGAGAGACATAGTTGTTGGATCGATGGGAAAGCACCAAGTGTGCGCTGAAATGTCATGACCAGTCAGTATTCTTTCTGAAGGTTCCGACGGACACGCTGGATGCAGGATGGGCTCCAAACGAGAGGAACTCACTCGGGATGGCGATTGAAGGCGACCAGAGGCCCTACAGGCTTCGGTATGCGCGGCTTCGGTTCCCAGCTCGCGCGAGTTACGGCCTTGGGGTCAAACTTAGGCTCGGGGAAGCGGGCGTCGCGGTCATGGCTCACAGCATTATAGAGATACGGCTGATGAACCATTCTTGCGACTCTCTAGTTGTCTTGCTTATTGCGGAGAGTAAAGTGTCAGGAATGCGCGAGGGGGGGTCAGGTAGAAGTGGCCTGGCTGAAATGACACCAGCTCAACGAGTAGCTTGGATGAATTCGATGTGGCCGTAATGTTGTTCGAGGAGAGGGTCGCTTGAGAGGGCCTTGGTCTCTCTCTCTCTCTCTCGCTCTCTCTCTTTCCCTTTGTAAGCCTTTGCCTTGTAATGGATGGGCAATGTGAATGAAGGAAGGGAATACCCAACTAGACCGTGGTGGTAGGAACGGCAAGATGAGGTAGTTTAACAAAAGAATAATACAGCCCAAGACCAAAACTAAGCATAATTAAGTCAAAGCGGGTCGAAGCAGGCCAGACCAGATACCTCAAGCTCGGTACCTGCGGTGGGTAGTGCAACGCATCATCATCACCATCAAGCTGAGTTTGGTCGCATAGACAAGTTGCTACGGCAACGCGGTGCCCTTCTGGTCTCACCTAGGTAGTTAGGTACGTAAGGTAGGTGTGCTTCAGGAATTTTGGCTTGGCTGCAGCGCTGAAAGTTGACCACCTCTCTCACTGGCCCAGGAACCACGGCGCGGGAGGTAAGACGGACTATCCACCGACCTTCCCCGGGGCACTAGACCGGGATTGGCAAGGTGCTCGGCGCTTGGACCAGTGTGCTGGTGCTTCAATCGCAGCGATTGCAAGGGGCGGCCTTATATTTTTTTACAGATGGCCTATAGATAATATTAGTGACTGTGTACTTTTTCGGCTCCGATTGAATTTGACCCTTGTCTACGGTACGAATCCTTTGCCTGTGCGGCTTCTACATCAATATCAATAATCCGGAGACATCCGCCAGCATCTTACCACCGCCGGTGACGCACACACTAGTGCCGCCCGCCACTTGTCCGACTTCTGGGAGTTATGTCTGACAGTTTCATCACGGAGCGCTCAGCTTGACATACCCATTGTCTGTCACTCTTTTTCTTATTCTTTCCTCACTCACTTTAAGCCAAACCTTATTCGGCTGTAGCCTCCATCCCCTGATTCGGTTCAAGACACATCACCAAGTGCTGTCGCTTGCAAGTGGTTTTCAACCAAACATTGAGTGGGCTGCCGAGTGGACTCTTGTTGAATCTCGTCCTTTTGGCACTTACCACTGTTGTTATGCTGCTATCCCGAGTCCGGCCCCGGCCGGGTCCGGCATGTAGCCGTGTTCAGCATCGGGCAGGCGCCAGCGGCCCCGGCTTGCGTCTGATGAGTACAGCCCCTCCTGCAGCGAGACGGACACGTCAATCTGATACCCCATTCCGCCTGGCTGTCGTCGGTTCCGGACCCGCTGGCTTCTATGCCTCTTACCGCGTTATGTCACAGCTCCCGCAGACCAAGGTCGACATGTACGAGGGGCTGCCCGTGCCTTTCGGCCTCGTCCGGTTTGGAGTCGCCCCGGACCATCCCGAGGTCAAGGTGGGTCCTCTTGCAATGCCAACTGCAAACATGCGCACGCCACTGACACGAGCCAGAATTGTCAAGACAAGTTCGAAGAAGTTGCGAGCTCGCCCAACTTTTCCTTTATGGGCAATGTTTCCATAGGCGACTCCGGTCTTCATCGAGATAGCTGCACTGTTCCATTCCCCACCCTGTTGCGCAACTACGATGCTGTGTTGCTGGCATACGGGGCTGCCAAAGACAGAACCCTTGGCATACCTGGAGAGTCTGACCTCCATGGCGTCTATTCGGCCCGTCAATTCGTCGGCTGGTACAACGGGCTTCCAGAATACGCCGGACTGGCGCCGGATCTTTCGAAGGGCGAGGAAGCCGTCATCATAGGCCAGGGCAACGTGGCTCTGGATGTCGCTAGGATGCTCCTAGAAGACATTGACGTTCTGCGGCGAACTGATATCACCGAAGAGGCTCTGGCTCAGCTTGCGACCTCTCGTGTCAAACGGGTCCGTATTGTTGGAAGACGTGGACCAATGCAGGTGAGTTTGTTGGCGATCTCTATGGTGGCAGGTGACTCTAGCTGACACCTTTATCCAGGCGGCGTTTACCATCAAAGAGGTGAGAGAGCTGATGAAAACCCGAAACATCGCCTTTCATCCCATAGACCAAACCCTGGTTCCCCCAGATATCAAATCGTTACCCAGAGCAGCGAGGCGCTTGATGGAGGTGGTCGTCAAGGGCTCCGCGGTCCTCCCTGACGACGTTGACAAGTCATGGTCGCTTGACTTTTGCCTGTGCCCTATTGAGTTCCGGGCCAGCGAAACGGCCCCTTCCAATGTCGGGGGCACCGTCTTTGAGCGGACCGAACTGTCTCACAAGTTCGACCCTGGTGCTCAAGCACACCTTACCGGGGAAACAATGGCACTGCCTTCCGACTTGGTCTTCCGGTCTATCGGTTACAAGTCTGTACCCTTGCCAGGGTTCAAGGAAGCCGGTATAGCATTCGACGACCGGCGAGGCGTTGTGATGAACGACGGACGGGGCAGGGTTCTCAACATAGAGCAGGCTGATGCCTCTGACTCGATCCAGTCAGGAGTATCTACTGGCATATACTGCGCCGGATGGGTGAAGCGAGGTCCAACGGG
Organism: Colletotrichum cereale; assembly: GCA_034509685.1. NCBI lineage: Eukaryota > Fungi > Ascomycota > Sordariomycetes > Glomerellales > Glomerellaceae > Colletotrichum > Colletotrichum cereale. The sequence goes on along the minus strand of JASUDE010000060.1, from coordinate 63,792 downwards.
CGTCATCGCTTCAACAATGCAGGATGCCTTCGAAACAGGCGACTCAATTGTGCAGGACTGGCTTTCTGGCTTGCAATTTCTCACTCAAGCTAACACAAAACCCGCGGCTGGCTGGGAGGGTGTTCGAACGGAGGTTGGCGAGTCCGCATCCAAAAGGATTGGATGGGATGATTGGCATAGGATTGACGATGCAGAGAAGAAAAAGGGTCGAGCCGCGGGCAAGGAGCGGGAAAAGTTTACGTCAACAAAGGCAATGCTCGAGGTCCTATCGTAGACAGACATGCCAAGTCGTGCAATGCAGGTTGAGACAACCAGTTAGTCACTTGTAAAGAAGAAGAAGATTAACCCATTGTACACTACAAAATCATTGCTGCTTTATCTTTTCAGTCAACTCTGGCACCTTATCAAACAGATCGCCAACCAGTCCCACATCTGCCACTTGGAATATCGGAGCGTCTCCATCCTTGTTAATGGCAGCAATAACCTTGCTGTCCTTCATACCTGCCAAGTGCTGGATAGCACCGGAGATACCAACGGCCAAGTACAACTGAGGTGCAACGACCTTGCCAGTCTGGCCAACTTGAAGGCTGTTATCGGCGTAGCCACTATCGACAGCAGCTCTCGAAGCACCGACAGCAGCACCCAGGGAGTCAGCCAGGGGAAGCATGACCTTATCGAACTCCTCTTTGGACTTGAGACCTCTACCGCCAGACACAACCTTGCTAGCAGTTGAGAGGTCCGGCCTGTCGGACTTGGCAAGGTCCTCCGACACCCACTCGGTAGTGGACTGGGACTTGGGGTCAACGCCATCCTCGACAGCAGCCGAGCCGGTGGTGACTTCTGCGGCGGGGAAGGCCGTCCCGCGGATCGTGATGATCTTGATCGCATCGGAGGATTCGACGGTTGCGATGGCGTTGCCAGCATAGATGGGACGGACGAATGTGTTCTCGTTCTCGATGGAGGTGATGTCGGAGATCTGCTGCGAATCCAGGAGGGCGGCAACACGAGGCATCAGGTTCTTGCCAAACGCAGTGTGTCCGGCGATAATGTGAGTGTATCCGCCCTTCTTGATATTCTCGACCAAGAGCGGCGCGTAGTTCTCGGGCAGGCCCTAAATAGAAATATCACGTTAGTGGCCTATATACGCTAGAATCTTCTTCCTTTTTGAGTGGCAATGCCAACCTTGTCATATGCAGCGTTTTCAACCACAATGATCTTCTCAACACCCTCAATCTTGGCCGCCTCATCGGCAACACCTTTGATATTGCTTCCCGCCATGAAGCCATGGATGGGGCCGCCCAATTTCTTCGCAGCAGTGATGGTGCTCAAAGATCCATGGTTCAACTGTCCCTCCCTCTGCTCCAAAATCGCGAGGGTGGAAAGCAGACTTCTTGTCGACCTAGATCGGAACGCCGAAAGTCCACTTGACGCTGCAGCAAACCCGCTGGCAGCGGCTCTACGAGCAAGAAAGAGCATCGTCGCTTACGCAATCAGCGTTTGAAGGCACAGTATAGATCGTAATCGGTGGGGAGGGGCAATTGACAAGGCTCAGCGTGAGCTGTGAGACTTTGGGTGTGATGTGTAGGACTGCAAGTTGTAGAGGAGCGGTTGGACACGGCCCGAGGTTACTACGCCGAATTCGCATGAAGCCTTCCTCGTCTGCCAAAGTGCCGTCATCAGCGTCAGGGTTGCTGATAGGCGGAGCCTGGGGGTGCACCTAGTGTGAGCCGAATCGCGTCGGTTTTACTCCGTCAGGTACATTTATGTTCATTGCGGCCTGAGGAATGAGCACTGGGTGATCTTACTGATAGTTCCAGCCACGTGACTCAATGCCCATCACGTGTAGGGGTGGTCAGAGCGCTCCGCTTCCCGCTTCTTGCCGTTTACACAGAGAGGTGCGCATTGAATGGGGCCAACTTTCAGAGAGCCGCCGCCCCTTGAAGTAGTTCCCCCCAAAGCATCTCGCGCCAAAATTTCACCAGGTCCTGACGCGACTCCATAACCACCCGACCTCGTCAACGTTCATCGAAACCACGCGCTTTTGGAGGGGCAACACCTGTGGGCTCCATCATCCATCAACCAATTCCAATAGCTGTGTGCCGTAGGTTGATTCATTCGTGCAATTTGCATCCCAATCTGCGCGACGCGGTGTGGAGCTTTCTTCGCGACTTTCCGTCTGTCTTGATGTTAGCTCGCTCCTGAGTTTCCTCTACCAGCAATCATCATGGAGGACCAATCGAACTACGGAATCTCAAACGCCGCTTCTCCTGGCAGCAACCCAATTCTTTCGCAACCACCTCTGCAACCTGCTGCGCCCGCGGCAGGTGACGCAGCTGAAGGTACGTGTTAGCGTCGTTCTGAATCGTGCCCTTGCCATGGCATGGAACGCCATCTAATAGTATTGTTATAGACATCCAGATGACCGAAGGCCCTGTCGCCGAACCCGATATCAAGCAGGACAGCGCAACACCTGCACCAGGTGTCACGTCTGACAACCCTCTCGATGCCCCCGATGGGCCCGCGCCTGAGGCTAAACAGGACGAGGAAATGGGGGGTTCTCGCGATGAAACAAAAGATGGCCAGGCTTCGGCGAAGGATGGCGATGACGCTGCTACCGGCAATGATGCTGACGGACAAGATTCCAAGACCAAGGAGACACTTGAATCCGCGGCTCGTGAGCACCTCATCTCGCAAACGCATGCTATAGTCCTACCAAGCTACAGCACCTGGTTTGACATGAACACCATCAACGACATTGAGCGTAAGGCCATGTCCGAGTTCTTCAACAGTCGCAATCGCAGCAAGACCCCTGCCGTCTATAAGGACTACCGCGACTTCATGATCAACACTTACAGACTGAACCCCGTGGAATACCTCACTGTCACGGCCTGTCGAAGGAATCTAGCTGGGGATGTTTGCGCCATCATGCGCGTCCACTCTTTCCTTGAGCAATGGGGTTTGATCAACTACCAGGTACATATTCCTATGATCCATGCGTGCCTTAACGCATGAACTAACAGAGTTGTAGGTTGATGCTGAGCAACGACCTTCGCATGTTGGCCCTCCCTTCACTGGTCATTTCAAGATCATCTGCGACACACCGCGTGGTCTGCAACCCTGGCAACCATCTGCCGATGTCGTCGTTTCGACTGGGAAGCCAAATGTCGACACCGATAAGAAGGCTACACCAATGCCTGCTGCCAAGGGCGATCTCAACCTGGAAGTTAACCGGAACATTTATGAGGCAAGCGCCAAGGGAACGAAGCTCAACAAAACAGAGCCCAAGACTAATGGCGAAACACCTGTCACTAACGGTATTTCGGGTGTCGAGGAGGCCACAAAGACGCCCATTGTCAAGGTCAACTGCCACACCTGTGGCATCGACTGCACCAGATTATATTATCACAGTTCGCAGGCCGATCCCAACTCCAAGACTAAGTACGACGTCTGCCCGAGCTGTTATCTTGAAGGCCATCTTCCCGGCAACCAGACTAGCGCCCAGTTCACCCGTATGGAGAATCCCACCTATACAACTGTTCTCGATCGGGACGCGCCTTGGAGCGATGCTGAAATTCTGCGGCTGCTTGAGGGCATCGAGAGGATGGATGACGACTGGAATGAGATTGCGGACCACGTAGGCACCCGAACGCGCGAGGAGTGTGTTTTGCAGTTCTTGTCCCTGGACATCGAGGGCAAATACGCGGATTCGGACCTCGCCGTAAATGCTCCGACCGGCCTCGCGATGCTCGGACAGCAGGGTGGTCATCTGCCTTTCAGTCAAGCGGACAACCCTGTCATGTCCGTGGTCGGCTTCCTTGCGGGTCTCGCGGACCCGGCCAGCACGGCTGCAGCGGCCAATAAGTCGGCCGAGGAGCTAAAGCGCAAGCTTCGTAGACGGCTCGAGGGCGATAGCTCTGAGGAGCAGGCTACCACCAATGGCAAGGGCAAGGATAAGGATGGTGACTCAATGGAGATTGATATTCGACAAGACGTAACGACCACAACGACGACAACAACGACGACTTTGGCGACTATTCCCATGGCTATGATGGGTGCCCGTGCTGCCGGCCTTGTATCACATGAGGAGCGTGAAATGACGCGATTGGTCTCTGCTGCAGCAAACCTTACGCTGCAGAAGCTGGAGTTGAAATTGAAGTATTTCAACGAGATGGAGGCTATTCTGCAGGCAGAGCGAAGAGAGCTTGAGCGCGGCCGGCAACAACTGTTCCTGGACCGTCTTGCATTCAAGCGCCGTATCCGAGAGGTGCAAGATTCACTCAAGACGGCGGTCGAGACTGGTGGGGATCAAGGTCTGAAGCTGGCGCATGATGTAATGACGGATGGTGCCAACCTCACATTTCAGGCGGCGCCCGGGCCCAGCGCGGTGCAGCCATTGAGCAGCCAAGGGCAGATCAAGAGCTTTGAAGCCTAAAGTTGGTGTCTACTGTTTCTGACTGAGGTATCTTGGCCATGAAAGTGACGAGGCCAAGTCGTGGCGGATCTGTAACTGTGTATGTTCGCACGTGCGAGGGAAGGGGCTGTTTTCTTTCCAAGGGGTTTGGGTTGGCAATGACCAGGAAACGGCACGAATAATTGCGGTGAGTTCAACAAGTCTGGGTGATTTTGGGCGTCGGAGGGGTTCCAATCTGCTTGGCGACTTATTGCCGCCTTGTACAAATGTATTAGACAGTCATGTGACCCAGTTACATTTGCTGCCTTTGGCGCTCTTTGGTCCGTTAACGTGTTATCGACGGCCCATGTAAACCGTCTACTGCTGGCCCACTACTTGACGGATGTAAGAGATGCATGAATGATTCATCAGCGATCTGGACTGACCCAGCCCGATGCTGGTCAAAGTTGTGCCTATGCCGGAGGTGTCGGAGGTCCATCGTGACTATCGTGATAAATGCAGAGTATTGTCACATGCAGTGCGATTATCAGAAACACATGCTAATAATTTTGGTTGCATAGAGGGCAAGGCACACTACATGTGTCGGCATTGGTGTTGTAGATACCACGCAGTTTTTAACGTTGAGATGGTTCAACACCGAGGACAGGCACACCAAAATCGGAATCAGATATGTACTAATATCGCAAGCGACAAGCTGCAGTCGGGTGGCACGGGAAAAATGACCTTTTCTACTTTCTTCTTTCCTTCTTTCCCGCCACTCATACAAGCCAGATAGTCCAGGCTGATGGAACGAGTAACATGCGGAACATGACGAGAGAGTAGAGAAAGGCCAGCCCGCGCATCGTGTCCATTGGGGATCGACCAAAATTGCCGTGATCCGGAAGCGCAAAGGAATACCAGGTCTGTTCGTCCAGAACGTGGTGAAATGTGGAGGATGTTGGGGACGATGCTGCGGACAAGCCAAGCGCGGCGCGGCACAGTTCAATCCAGCCGTGCTCTGATTTGGGGTCTGAGTAGGTCGCGTGAATGATAGGTTTAGCCTGAAAAATAGGCCCACTCCGTTGGAACCTCCGTTGGAACCTCCCTTGATCCAGTCCGACCCAGTCCGACCTCATCCAGAAACACGACCCGCCATGCTCCCGATCTATGCCACTCAACCCTTAGCGATGTTCCATATTTTGCATCAATAGGACCATCTGCGAAAAACGACTGATCATATAAGGGGGTAGGAATAGAGAAGCCTTTTGCCAAGGCAGCACTGCTGCACTCTGCTGCTGTGAAACGCTCAGGAGTACACAATCGGACTAGTACGTAGGGAGACGGACACTGAGCTGAAGTGGTCACGAGAGGGCGGGGCCTAAGCTACCTACCTAGGTAGGTATGTATGTAGGTAGGTCGCTCGATACATAGGTGGTGTATAGTACAGTCAATGAAGGATGCCTAGGTAATAAGTTCGCCCAAAGCCTCGGCTCAAACAAAGAGAGTGGGCTCTGTAGCTCTGTACTGTTTCCGAACTGGGAGGTGCAAGTCGTAGCGTATTAGGTGGACCAAAATTGTCGTGGCGGGCGACCCATTAAGAGCGGACCTTTCCTTGTCTAGGTATCCGTAGATGGAGACTTTTGGATCTCAGCAGCCTGCAGGTCTGGTTTACGTGTAGGTACTAAGTGGTGCCACTCGGCACAAAAAGTACGGGGTAAAGGCGCGCAGGCCACCCCTGTTTACCTCGGCCCAAGGGAGCAACAGCCCACCGTTGTCTGCAGCACCACACGGGGCCAAGGAGTAGTACCGAGCAAAGCCGCAAGGAAGGACATGGTTAGAGCCTAGGTAAGTGTAGAGATCAGTGTAGGTATGCCTGGATGCTCGAACAGGTACATGAGCGTTGCATGGGGTCGCGGCCGAGATACGGGGACCGAACTGCCATCCGTTGCGTTTGCACAATCCCCCATGTCCACCTCCGCCGGCCGGGACATCATTGGACTGTGTAAGACCGTCAATTGCTAGGCAAGTAGGTAGGTAGGTAGTAAGGAAGGTTTCTGCGTAAGGTAAGCCCCGGCGTCCGGACCAATTCAAGATGTTCCAGTGCGGACAGTGCTCTGGGGGAGGGTGTGCCAAAGACCATCATCATCACAAGTACATACCCAGCCTGCGCCAACTTTTCTCTTGTTCCCTCTGTCTGCCTACCTCTCTCTCTCTCTCTCCTGTCAACCTTCGGTCCCCACACCATCATCTACTTACACTACACTATACTACACTACACTACACGTGTACACTAGCTACCCTGTCACGTCCTGCCTTTGGCCACCATCCTAACGCCCACACTGCTGCCGCCGCTGCCTCAACGACGCTACAGCTGCACCTCGGGAGTCCGGCCATACATAGGTCAGCCAGTTGTCTGTACCTCCCTTGGAGAGAGAATAAGTAGAGCTTTCCTAAGCCGAGGTATCGCCAACAAGCGACACTTCTTCTTTACAAGGACTGAAAGCTTGAAGCAGCACATGGGCGATCCCCATATCCCGTCCCCGAATTCCCCATAGCCGGCCCCCTGTACCGAGCCGTAACCGCGTCCCGGACTCCTCTCCCTTTGCTCCCCCCTCCATTCAAGAGAGAACAAGGATCCAAAAGGGTACCTCGAGTCCTTGACACACACTAAACACCAATCCCCAACCACACACCCTTGCTCAATTGACATAATAAAGCCAGTTCCGCGTGGCAGCTGGGTTTTGGCTTGTGACAAGCAGCCACTTTCAATCCCTTTCCCAGTCTCTTTTTTTGTTTGTCGCCTCCAACGGCTAGCCTAGCCTCCGCTCCGATCCACTCCGAAAGCTGACTGACTAGACTTGCTGCCGCTGCCGTCTGCCGTCTGTCCTACCGCGGATCTTTCTGCGGCTACGTGTGCCACTGCAACTGCAACTGTTTTGGACACACACACCAACCACACACGACCACCCACCACGACCACCACCACCACTACCACCACACGTCTTCCCTCTTCAAGAACTGGTCATGTCGGCCGCTCTACGAGCTTTCGAGGCTAGGTCTGCCACGGTACGAACGTCGTCCTTGAGATATCTAAGGTTCAACCGCCCTGTAAGTTGTCTTCCTACACCTGGCCTGACGCACTACCCCCGAGTCCATATATCCTCGGCTCAACCCCATCATCCTTGATCCCACCCCGCTCCGCTTGTTGGACTGGCTCCATCCGTTGTTTTTGGCGTCCCGTTCCGCCGTTCTACTATGCCACACCTGTCGCCTCTTTTGCTTCTTCCCCCCAACTTGTGCTCTCGAACACTTCATTGACTTTTCCCCAGACCTTTGCAACAGTCATGGCTTCCACCGCGAAACGGAACAGCAGTTCCCTTCCATCTGGTATGTTTTGCTGATTTGCGTTACGTCTCTGCAATGGCACCAATCCAATCCAAGTCTCGCAAACCCGTGCAGTTGTCCGTTCTCGGACTGTCCTCGGGCGCTTTGATTTGCTTTCAACAGAAATGGCTGACATTCGCTCGCACGCAGGATATGTCGAGGACAAGTCCAAAGGCCCCATGTTGAGATTTCAAGACTCTCTGCCCCGACTACCTGTACCCACGCTCGAAGAGACGGCCGCGCGCTATATCAAGACACTACACCCACTTCTCTCCGAGTCCGAGTTCGCCGCCAGCAAAAAGGCCGTGGAAGAGTTCGTCAAGCCTGGCGGTGTTGGCAGCAAGCTCCAAGAGAAACTGCTGGCCCGTAGAGAAGACCCTGCTAACCGTAACTGGCTGTACGAGTGGTGGAACGACGCGGCATACCTGAGCTACAGAGACCCTGTTGTTCCCTACGTCAGCTACTTCTACTCTCATCGTGATGACCGTCGGAGAAGAAATCCTGCCAAGAGAGCCGCCGCCATTACCTCGTCTGTTCTTGAGTTCAAGAAGCAAGTCGACGACGGCACCCTCGAGCCCGAATACATGAAGAAACTGCCCATCTGTATGGACAGCTACAAGTGGATGTTCAACACGAGTCGTGTCGCCGCAAAGCCTGTCGACTACCCTGTCAAGTTCTCCCACAAAGATCACAAGTACATCATCGCCATCCGCAAGAACCAGATCTTCAAGATCCTTCACGAGGTCGACGGTAAACAGCTTAACGCCTCGGAGCTCGAGCAGCAGTTCAACAAGGTCTATGAGCTGGCCCAAAGGGTTCCTGCCGTTGGCGCTTTGACCAGCGAGAACCGTGACGTCTGGGCCGACGCGCGCGAGATTCTGCTCAAGGCTAGCCCAAAGAATGCTGCTGCATTGGAAGCCGTCGAAGCGTCTTCCTTTGTCGTCTGCCTCGATGATGCCGCTCCCGTTACCCTCGAAGAACGTGCACACCAGTATTGGCATGGCGATGGCGCGAACCGCTGGTACGACAAGCCGTGCCAGTTCATCGTCAACGACAACGCTACTTCGGGCTTCATGGGAGAACACTCTATGATGGATGGAACCCCAACACACCGCCTCAACGACTTCATCAATGATCTCATCTTCAACAACAAGCTTGATCTCTCTGACCCGTCGATCCGCTCTAACCTGCCGGACCCTCAGGTCGTCAAGTTCGAGGTCACGAAGGAGGTCCAGGCCGAGATTGACCGCGCCAGGAAGGACTTCCATGATGTCATTAGCCAGCATGAGCTCGCCGTTCAGGCTTACCAAGGCTATGGCAAGGGCCTGATCAAGAAGTTCAAGTGCTCGCCCGATGCCTATGTCCAGATGATCATTCAGCTGGCCTACCACAAGATGTACGGCAAGAACCGCCCTACGTACGAGTCGGCCGCAACTCGCCGCTTCCAGCAAGGCCGCACTGAGACGTGCAGAACCGTGTCGGATGCCTCTGTTACTTGGTGCAACGCCATGGCCGACCCCAATGTCGAGGATAAGGACAAGGTCGACCTGTTCCGCCAAGCCATCGACTCTCACCTCGAGTATATCACGGCTGCCTCAGATGGCAAGGGCGTTGATAGACATCTGTTTGGCTTAAAGAAGCTCCTAGAGCCTGGCCAAGAGCTGCCGGCCATTTACCAAGACCCTGCCTTCACGTACTCGTCTTCCTGGTACCTTTCGTCCTCGCAACTAAGCTCCGAGTACTTCAACGGATATGGATGGAGCCAGGTTATTGACGCCGGATTCGGCATTGCCTATATGATCAACGAAAACAGGTATGTGACAAGAAACTTTATCCCCAGCCTTGTACTCTCCAAGCACCCAGCTAACCGACATAATTTTCACAGTATCAACTTCAACGTTGTCTCCAAGGGTCTGGGCAGCCAGCGCATGAGCTTTTTCCTGAACGAGGCCGCAGGCGACATGCGCGATCTTCTCATTCCCACTATCAAGGCGGCCAAAGCTAAGTTGTGAGAACCGAACAAGAAGAAGCAGAGTCAGTCAGGAGGTCAAGGAGCAGGAGGCGAATAACTAGTCGTGGCCGAATGAGGCAGAGAGAGAGAGAGAGAGAGGCGTTGGTTGAGACAAGTCCCGTACCTGTTTTGAATTTGGGTGGTCACTTTTGTCTGGCATCGATACAGTAGAAGCGTTTCCGCAACGTGATAGACGTGACCTGTGGTGTCGGCACCGCCGCGATCGATCCGGTGTTTTTATAAATATCTCCATCGTTTTTATATCTCCAATGTACACTACATGTCAGCATTGGCGACATCGCCAAAGCCGGACCATGTCCTACTCTATCTCGTATCTGCTGCAATCCATCGACGTACCTAGTTAGAGGAGAATGCTTGGCAGGGCGCTGAAAATGCACGCTGGTCTAAACAGAAAAGAAGACAAAAGGCCAGGAGAATGAAGATGGGGATGACAAATGGGTCAAACGAGAAGCCAACGATAATTCTACACAACCAAGAATGGTATTTGTGTAGAACCCAGGCCATCATCCGGAGAACACTATTGTTGCTGCCAACGTTGACTACCGTAGCGATATACGCGTCGATGGTCAAATTGACGACATGATCTCGTTGACCAGGTCGCCCTTGCTTTCATCGAAGTAGGAGCAGATTTGCGCCGGCAGGGGCACTTCCTTGTAGTCCTCGTCTTCCCCTGAGATAACGTTGAGGTTGATGCCAGAGGACTTGCTCGAGAAGATTTTGGTCCCTGTACTCTCTTTGCTGAAGTAAACTTGAGCACCATCAATCGAATCCATCAAGACAGCCGGCACGGCTCCAAGAACCTGCAACGCAAAGTTCTGGGACTTGATAACGTCCACCGTGGACACCAGAGACTCCACAATGAGCGACAGGCGGCTCGAGTTCTCAATGGTAACAGCATTTGCCTTGCCCTTGATGATAATGGTGGTGTTGCTGCACTTGCTGATCAGAATAGAGTGGGAGATGGATGCGTCGATCTCGATAGGCTGAGGCTCCTTCTCAAAGTTTTCCTATAGCCAGAAGGTCAGTTCTCGCGTCATATCATAACTGGGTTGATCGGAGCCCATACGATAGTCCACTTATTGCCCTCGAGCACCTTCTTTGGCGGCTTCTTGACACGCATACTCTCTGGCTTAGGCTTCTTGCCGGGAGCAGGGCTCTTGCCACGCACCGAGCCTTCTCGCTCAGATACTGTCGAGCTTGCTCGAAGCGACGGGTTCTTATGCGTCATTTCCGATCTATCAACCTTGCGAAGGCCCTTTGTAACAGCCTCACCCTTGTTCAGCTCGGAGAAGACAGCGCCCAGCCCACCCGTTCCACCCGGGGTTTCTTCCTTGATGTCAAGAACGGGAGGTGGCCCAGGAGGCGGGGGTGGAGGGGGCAAGCCGCCAGCTGGGGGGGGAGCAGGAGGGGCGGAAGCGGTGACAGCAGAAGCGGACAGAGACTTGGCGACTTCCTGAGCAGGCTGTCCCTTAGGGTTCCAGGGTATGCCGTTGGGGAAGTGTTGCTTGACATAGTCGGTCAAATCGCGGAAAACTTGGTAGAAAGCTTGGACCCATTCAGTCTGTTGCATATCTCTAGAAGGCAGTACGTTAGCTACGTGGTCCCATTGTGGCATCAGGAAAAAAGCAGGCCGGGCAAGGCATCCTTACTTATCTTTTTGCTCTTTCAACACTCTGTTGCCGAAAAGCTGGGCAGAGCCCAGCGAATCCTCGACATGCTTGTAGGGACGGTTGTCTACGGTAACCCATGCGAGAACCATGATGCCCTCGGCAACAGCACTAAGCTGGCTAAAGACAGCTGATCCTCGGTTGGACTCCTTGATGTTGCTTACAGCGACGAGAGCTTCGTTGATGGGTTTGAGGAGGTCTTGGTATACGGCCATCTCGGCACCATTCAAGTCGGGCTTCTTAGCCTTGGTGGTGATGAGTAGGAAGTTGCGCTGGGCTTGGAAACCCTGCAATACTTTGGCGGCCTACGGTACATACTTGTGTCAGTATTGGAGTTGGAGTCCGTGCCATGAGACAGACGTAAACTGACCTGGTCAGCAATGAGACCACCCAGCTGCTTGCTAATCTTGACATATTTGTCAACCGAGGTAGCTATGAACTGGTCAAACTCCTCAACAGACTCGGGGACCGGCTCGGGGGGCGCCTGGGGTGCAGCGGCAGCTTGTGGGGGCGGGGGCGAGGGGTTCGAGGCATTGGCGACAGTAGGCGGCGATGCGACAGACTGGTTGAGGGAAGGAACGGCTTGAGGGAGCTCGATGGTCGAGGTAGCGATGTCTTCAAGTCTAGCTGTGGCAGCTTCGAGGCTTGTTTGGGGTTAGCCTAGGGCGAAACCAGGAACGACGCGAAAACCCTTGTTACCCTCTTCCCGCAGGTAGAAGAGGGGATATGGCCAGTAGAGAGATGGTCGGCATACCGCTTGATAAGAGTCGTGAGGTTATTCATGTTGTTCGTTGCCATATTGGATGAAACGGAGAAGCCCAGGCTTCTCGGGAGGCGATCGGGGTTGACGAAAGGGAAATATAGGTTGGCAATGGCCCGTGGGCTACGACGCGTGGCAGAGGTGGTCTGACGAACAGGTTCGCAGTGGGGAATTCGCGGGTGAACAAGGCCAGTTTGCCTTCCGGGAGTATGAGAAATTCGACGCAACCGAAGCTGAGTAGAGTGTCGAACAGTGTTGGATGATGACAATCTAGCAGAAGCAACAGGGTGTCGGCGTATGGATCGATCGCGGCGAGAGTTGGACGAATGGGTCGGAGGTTTCAGCTAGTGCGGAGCCGCCGGGATGAAATGAGATACACCTAGCGAAGAGCAACGGGTCGGCGGCTCTGGAGATGTTTGTAGATGGAGACAAAATGATAATGGGTGGACGAAGTGTTTTGGATGGGTATTATCGCAAGCATCTAATACCATGCCAGACAGACCACGACTCGTCCTGTGTGGGGAGGTACGTACCTCCCATGATCAAATGCATGGGATGTACATAGTAGTAGGTATGAGCTGCTGCACAAGCCACGTAAGGTATTACCTACCTACAGGTAGGCAGGCAGCCAGCCAGGTAGGTGCCTCGAGCTTGGGTGGGCCAACACCAAAGACGTTATCTACAGGAGCCTGCCTGTGCCTGGTAGGTAACCATTATATGATAGCTACCTCATTATATGTGATTTTGATGAATGCCACGCTCTAATGACAGGTTGGCAAATTTGGCTCAGGCAACTCCCACGCGCATCGTAACGCGACGGATGAACTTGGTCCCTATTCAACCCCTTCCATTGGATGCCTAAATATCATCCCAATTTTCAGAGAGCTAAGATGATGCATCCGGATGATGGGACGAAGCCTCTATCACCGAGGAGCTCATTATGCCTCTCTCCCCTTGTCGGACCTAAATCATGTAAGCCAATTGCCGCTCGACTTGAGCGAGCAAGAGAAACAAGCCAGCATGCACGCCACACTCCAGAGCACCTTCACCAGCCAGGAACGTGTGGCGTGGATTGAAGCTGTACATTAGGGCCAAAGTCGAGGCTTACAGTTAGGGAACAGGCCACCATGGGCGCAGATAGTGGGACTCCAGTGATTCCTTCTAGTAGTAGCGACTGGGCTTTTGTGTTTTAATTCGCAGCAACTCTGTTGACTGTTGAGGATGTATCCGTAGGCAAGGTCCCATTTTACTAAAAGCTTCACCCCCCCCCAAGTGGCGTGAGACAGAACTTTTGGAACTTGCCTGGAGTTTTCCGTTGCAAGCTTACCCTGTCCAGTCCTATGCAGGCTCGCCGCGGCGTCCATGCCCGACTCTGTCAGAAGACGACGGGACGCAAGGCAGATATCTTGAGTCTCGTTATCAATTGCTGTCAAATCCTCTCTTGACTTGTTCTTCACAAGCTGCCTACCTCACTTGTCGCTCGTTTTCTGATATCGGTAATCCGTTCATCTCTCCCCACTCACTCACGCTCCGTACATCCGATCTCGCTAAGAGCGATTTTCCTCGTCTCATCTCACTTGTATTCATCCTCTCATAAGGGCCCGAATGTTGCTAGCAGCCTGTCTGAGCACCCACTCAATTCCGCCCGTGCATGTGCTTTCTTCTGGCTACGGGTACTTACCGACCCAGGTTTGACCAGTCCCCAACAGGCAATAGACTAAGTGTCGCCCACCTACCCAAAATCAACGCTCACAAAGTTTCCACACTTTATATTGCCTTATCGTCCACAGCTTCGGAACTGCGACACCAGGGTTATCGGGGAAACTATACAAATTGCTCATTCAGGAGCACGGCATTCGTGCCCTACCAGCAACAAGTAATTCCTGATACCCCTTGACGCATCACGCGTTTGCTTTCATACCCTGGGGTCAGCTGGCTGCCGAGTTGCCGTCATGGCCGATGACGACGATTCACAGAAGCAGCTAAAACAACAACTCACCGACGAGGAGTTTACCGCGTTACCTCCCGTTGATTTTGTGACACTGGGCATGTTCATTATTGGTGAGAAAGATCGTCCGGCCTTTACCCCTTTTCATCCTCCAATTCAAATACTACTAGTACACAAGTCCCACACACACTGACGCAGACTGTAGATGAAATACACTTCCTGCCACCTACGCCGCCAGTTTATGACATCCTCGGTGGCGCCGGATCGTATGGCGCCCTGGGAGCTCGTCTCTTCTCGCCCCCTCCATGCGCTTCGTCCGTAGGTTGGATCGTCGACAAGGGCTCCGACTTTCCGCAGTCTTTGGGTGACCTCATCAGCAGCTGGGGAACCTCTGTTGTGCTCCGCGATGACCCTGGGCGCCTGACTACGCGCGGATGGAATGGGTATGGAAGCGCCGAAAAGCGTGCTTTCAGATACACAACCCCTAAGAAACGCCTCACCGCCGGCGATTTGACACCCCATCTGCTACTCTCCAAGTCTTTTCACCTCATCTGCTCCCCCACCAGATGTAGAGACCTAGTGGCAGATATCACCTCTTCCCGCAAGCGTGTATGTCCACCGGATATGTACACGAAGCCCATTTTCATATGGGAACCTGTACCAGACCTATGTACGCCCGATGAGCTCCTCAACTGTACGAATACCCTACCTCTCGTCGATATCTGTAGTCCGAACCACTCGGAGCTAGCCGGTTTCATGGGAGACGATGGCTTGGAAGCGGAAACTGGCGAGATATCCAAGGCCGCCGTTGAAAGGTCCTGCGAGCAGCTCCTCGCCAGCATGCCTCTTTCATCCTTCACGCTCGTCATCCGTGCCGGCGACAAGGGTTGCTATGTTGCTCGGAACGGGGGTCGCAAGCGCCAGCCCACGACACGAGATGGCATAGGCTCGAAGCGTCGCAGAAAGAATTACACGAGAGGTGGTCTACAGCCCGACACCGACATGGAAGCACTGTTCGCCGGTCTGCTTCAGGATGACGAAGGTGTCGTTGTTCGCGAAGAGATGGAGGTAGATTCCGGCATGGAGCGGTGGATTCCTGCTGTTCATAACGACCGCGACAAGGTGCTAGATCCAACTGGTGGCGGCAACACATTCTTGGGCGGCCTCGCCGTTGCACTCGCAAGGGGCAACAACGTCGAGGAGGCTGCAATATGGGGAAGTGTCGCTGCCAGCTTTGCTATCGAGCAAGTGGGCTTGCCTCGAATGGGCCAGGACAACGAGGGCAACGAGACTTGGAATGGCGTCAGGGTAGAGGACCGGCTTGCCGAATTCAAAAGTCGTTTGTAGAGAGAACAGAGTCTGGTATAACAAACGTAACCATGTCACAGAACCTATATTTGCGGGCAGTGAGATGAGATGTGGCATCGACGGCAAAGATTGTCTTCGTTTAACTGTTTGTCAAACCCATTATACATGGCCAAACTGCTAACTGACCATTACTCGAGAAAACCTCCTATGGACGCCGCCTCCCTGCCATGAGCCTAACGCCAGTGTCCATTCACAGTCAACCCAACACATCATGCTACAAACTATATCTTGTATACAAGTTCGCCATCGGTGTACCTGCTTCCTCATTAGCCTTGAACATATACAAACTACTGCGGCAAGAAAGAGGGGGGGGTGATTCTCAATCAGGGGAACATACATGATCTGGTTCGCTTCGTCCATTTTCTTGAGAGCCTTGACAGCCTCCTGTTTGCCAAAAGCGCCACCATTGCGAGACTGCAGCTTCTTGTTGACGGCTTCAAGAACGGCATCGACATTGGCTGAATCATCGTCAAACAGGGCCGAATTGAGTAGCTGGCCAAGAGCGCTCCGGAAAGCCGTCAGTCGCTGAGGAGTGATAGGCTCGTCTGCAATAGCGAGACCGGCTGTCTCTGAAGCCAGTTCATCCTCATCCTCAGCATCCTCTTGCGACTGTGAAGGCAATTGAGACACAGGCACTGATGAAGCAAAAGATGTCTGGGTATGTGGCGCCGCACTCGAGGAGCTGGCGCCATCACCGCGACGGCGAGACCGCCGGGGAGTGGCTTCGTATATGTCTTCTTCCTCGGCGCCTTCTACATCAAGTCGTGTCGTTGACTCTGCATCGCTCTCGTGAGCAGCTCCATTGGCACCACCATCATGCCGGTCGCCAGCGGTGGCCCGAGGACGCGCAACACCTCTCGTAGAACGTGTGTGTCGCGCGGCTGATGTCCTGGCAGCTGAGCTTCTAAAGTTCCCATCATCATTATCATCGTCAGAGGAGCTTTCTTCGCTGGATGAAGCAAATTCTGTGGTTCGTGTCTTTCTCCGCTTCTTTCTCGACTCATCCTCCACCACCTCTTTGAATAAGGCGAAACGAAGGATTCCTTCGGCCGCAAGCGCATCTCGCTCCTCAACTCTATTGGAAAGTCGAGACTTGGCATGGGCGGTTGCTAAACGAATCAAAGTCTCCAAGGTACGAACAGTCAGAGGACTAGTTCGGCGTTGGTTGCCCTCCATTTCATCGTTTCGCAAACCAACATAGATGTCAGCGATACGGTCTGATGCCGCCTGGGTCAGAACCGGGCGGATTCTGGTCTTGGCGTATTGGATGTATTTCTTCATAAAAGGAATACTGAGTACCTCGGGCTTCTTGTTCGCTCCGCGACCAGACGTCAGCGTGACACCAGCGTGGAGCATCGCGTCAAACTTCTCGTAAACGTCAGTGGGTCGCTGAGTATCGGTTTGGCTGTTGAGAGCGACGCCGAGGGCTTGGCCAGCATTCTCGCGCACCGGGGCACCTTCTTCAGTCCCTGGTTGACGGTAGCGGTGCATCCTGAGAACGTGCTCTGAGACCTGTCGATCTCTCGTATCCTCGATGTCGTCGGTGACGACGAATAGAAGATCGAAACGTGACAAGAGAGAGTCCGGCAGGGCGATGTTCTTGTGCGGGTCCTTGTGGGTGTCGTACTGCCCGAATATGGGGTTGGCGGCGGCAACAACGCTGCATCTGGCGTTTAGTGATGTGTGTATACCAGCCTTGGCAATGGTGACAGTTTGCTGTTCCATGACTTCGTGAATGGCAACTCGGTCGATATCGGACATCTTGTCGAACTCATCGATGCAAACAACACCACGGTCGGCCATAACCATAGCTCCGGCCTCCAGTCTTCTTTCTCCAGTCTCCTTATCCGAAGTCACAGCAGCCGTTAGACCAACGCCAGAAGAGCCGCGACCAGTGGTAGCAATGGCGAGCGGTGCCGTATTGAGGACAAATCGAAGAAGCTGGGATTTCGCCGTGGAGGGATCGCCCACCATGAGGATATTGATGTCACCTCTTAAATGGGTACCGTTCTCCAAGTTCTTTTCCATGCCACCGAGGAGCATCAAAAGGATTGCTTTCTTGATGTAAGCGTGGCCATAGATACTGGGGGCGAGCGACTGGGATAGCAAGTCGAGTAGGTTCTTCTTCTTGGCGACTTTGTTGATGTTTCGAATGTCGGTATCAGTAATGGTTGCGGTCGCAACACCTCCCCCAGACTTTGAAGACAGAAGGATGATATGATTGGCAATAATTACTGTCTTGAACAGGGCGCTGTTATGGTTTGTGTTCCTGTTTCCAAGAGTCCTATAGATGCCTACAAGCTGGATGCGGTCGCCAGGCTTGACCTTGTCCACAAGGTCATCGTCGAGTATTACGTCCACACCACGAGGCAGCTGACCGGCCGGGGCACGCTCGGGCATCTCCTGGATAGAAACAGTCTGATGGTCTCTATAGGTGCTAAAACCGTACTCTGTAGTGAGGGGGTTTCCTTCGTCGTCCTCCTGCGGATAAGCGCTCGACGTGGTTACTCCGTTGGTCATGGTCTGGTCCTGGTATTCGCGAAAGTGGAAGACGTCCCTGGCCTCGTTGTAGTGTACACTCTTCACAACCTTCGGGCGAATTAGAGAGCATCTCGTAACTATGCCCTCAAGGGACACCATGCTGTTCAGGTGTTGCGAGGACAGCGTGCGGGGGTTGCAAGCATTCATGCCAAAGCTACCGGCCCAGGCGCAATAATATGACACATCGTTCAGTTTTTCGGCGTCGCCAGACTGCGGCAAGGTCTTGACGATTTGCTTGAGAGCATGGTTGAAGGCTAGACTGTAGTCGAAGGGGTCCTCAAGGATTCCGGAGGCGAGTTCAGGGTTGTGGGCACGAAGCTGGTCGAGGTTGACGACGAGTCTCCTCTGGTTCTTCTGCAGCATCAAGATGATGGCAGACCTGTAACTGCGCCCTTGCGAGTCGTTCTCTATGAGGGCAGAGTAATCAGCATGCGAATACGACGACGAATGATACGAAGGGAAGCCGACGGATTCTAGCCAGACGTGAACAACATACGAGGGTCGAGGAACTCCTGGGCTGCGCGCACGCGGTCCAAGGCGGCAGCGTCCTGCAGCATGAAGGAATCCATGGCGACAACTACTTAGGACTCAGGAACGGAAAACCGAGTATGAAAAAAAGGCCAAACTAAGAAAGGGTATCAGCAGCGCAAGTTGACGACAAAAGCGGCAGCATTGAGGTGGGATGGAAATTGCGGATTGG
Source organism: Colletotrichum cereale (assembly GCA_034509685.1). Taxonomy (NCBI): domain Eukaryota; kingdom Fungi; phylum Ascomycota; class Sordariomycetes; order Glomerellales; family Glomerellaceae; genus Colletotrichum; species Colletotrichum cereale. The sequence goes on along the minus strand of JASUDE010000060.1, from coordinate 45,002 downwards.
AATGAGAGGAGTGAGGAAAGCGATCCACAGTAAAGAGCACCTATGCATACAGAAGTGGGTTGTGGTTGGTACAAGTTAGACTGGTTACCTAGGAAGAAAAACAAGAGGAGGGGCCAATTTCGACACCAAAACGCGACTTGACGCGTTTGGGAGATGATGCGCGTTAATTGATTCGAGGGGCCCCCCTGTCTGTGTTTCCCTCTTATTTTGCCTCTTCTCTTCACGTTCAGCTTTAAAACAATAGATGTCGTTATTACTCCTATCGTCACCTCCACAGGTTATAAGCTTCCAGCCTAGTTGCTATTAACTGTAGTTAACTGGAGTCTCTACTCTACGCCTTTCTTCTACTCTTTTTGTTCTCGCCTTCTCCGCGAGATCCACGGTCGCTGCTCGCTTTCTCCGCGATAACCCATATCAATCCCACCCATCGCTTGCTGAAAGACGCGACAATCCCACACCACCCATGCACAATGAGGTGATTCGTTTTGAGTCCCGCTATCCGTAGGTGACGAGAAATTGGCTTCCACGTTCGGTTACTAGCCAAGAAGACGACGTAACCACTCGATGATTCCGTGTTGACTGGTGACGGACTGGTTGGATAAGTCCCTTGATGCCGTAAATTTGCCGATGCCACTCCCAACCTTGTCCTGAAGGCAAACCGCCTGTACTTCGTGTCAGCCATCTGGTCTATACCTAGATAGGTACCTAACTAGCAGCAGCACCTATCTTGTCCAATCAGGGTCCCCAAACAGCGGGTTCCCGCTTTGCAACCCGGGTGGTGTAGGAGGTACCTTACCACCATTGGCCGTCGCCATCCTGCCTGCTCTAGCTTGGGAACTACCTAGCTTGGCAGCGAAGTGCAGCTGACAACGACTTTACTTTGACCTCACGACCACGGAACCAACCATATCTCATCGCGACAACCACGTTTTACCTCGGCCGCAACGCCGACGACTACTAGCTCGGCGACGTCCGCCCCCATCCTGTTTAGCCTCCTGCTTCCCATGATTCTTACTGTGTCGATAACGGGGCGCAGTTGATTCCATCTTACCCCGTCACGGTCTTTACAGTTACAACCATCTTAGGCTGCAGGCGCAAACAAGGAGCCCGTCATGTCCGTCGGTCCTGCAACTAGTCGTCATGCCGCCGATGAAGAGGCTCGTGCTGAGGTCGATGTGCTCAACTCGCGGCTCGAGAAGACCTCCCAATTGACCAAGAAGATCCAAGCATGCATGGGGAGGCTAGAATCTACTGGCAAGAGCGTACGTGAAGTTGCTGGTCCGCTGAGTGGGGAGACCAAGAAGCTTCAGGTCCTAGGCAACAGTACGTTCATTCGAAGACGCTCCCTCCTTAGGTCCTCTTCTGAGATGAACTGACACTGAGCCCCCTCCCTCGCAGACATCGATGCTGTCCTCGCTGCCATTGAGCGCCTCCGCCAACCTGCCGATAGCAAGAACGATGAAGAACAGATCATTCGTGCCGGCCCCGACAAGGCTGGCCTTTCCAGCTTCCTCGCCTCGATCAAGCGTTTATCCAAGGCCCTGGCCGACATGCAGGCCTCCAACCTCCGAGCGAACCAACAGACAATGGCAGAACTGGTCCGTTTGATCAAGTCGGGCAACTCACAACTCGAGAGCCACTTCGATAAGTTACTCCGAGGAGAGACCCCCCGCTCGGTAGAGCCGCTCCATTATATTACAAAGGATATGCCATTCCCGGTTCTGTCCCAGGACAAGATCACGCGTCTCGGCTTGGTCAATTCATACATCTCGAGCAACTATCGTCAAAACGGCGGTGGTGCCGCTCCTCAAGATTCGTCAACGGCCAAGATTTATGCCGAAATACGAGGCCCCTACCTTTCTTCTACATTGGCCAACCTTGCTGCCGCCAGCGTCAATACGACAAAGAAGAAGAATCCGGACGCTATCTACCGCGCTGGCACCAATGGCATCGGCACATATGCGCAGGCTATGGAAGGTCTGTTTCTAGCCGAGTACGACAATATTTGCAGCATCTTCACACGGGAGGACTGGGGCCCCCTTTTGCAGGCCACGTGCCAGGCCGCCATGGCGGAGCTGGCCCGCACTCTCCGAGAGTTAAACAGCCATATCAAGGGTCACCTGAGCACAGATTGTTACCTCGCATACGAGATCACCGAGATCATGTCGGGCCTGTCGAGTAACCTAGAAACACGCACAGGCGAACTCAAGTCATCGCTTGCTGCAGCACTTCGGCCCGTGCGAGAGACAGCCAAGTTGACGTTGGGAGAACTGCTGGATGACACAAGACGGAGGATTGCTGCGATGCAGACACTTCCCCAAGATGGTGCACCAATACCCGTCGTATCCGAGACAATGCAGCGCCTACAAACCATGGTCGAGTTTTTACGGCCAATCTCGAGTATCATGTTCTCCTTGGGTGACGGGGGATGGAAATCCAACGTGGCTACTGACGGACGGTCCACTGACGCGATTCCAAGTCTTGCCTCGTTTGACATCGGTGCTGACGGCAAGGAGATCTTTTCACATTATTGCTCCGACACGGTTGATATGCTCATGACATCGCTTGACCAGAAAGCCAAAATAGTTCTCAAGGGTGGTCGGGCCGTGATTGGTGTATTTCTGGCCAACAGTGTTGTCATAATCGAACGTATGATACGCGATTCGGACCTCGCGCCTCTTCTTGAGGGTCGGATGGGTATGCTGGACCAATGGCGCAAGAAGGCGACAGGCATGTATACCATGGACTGTAAAGAGGTGTCGACACACTTGTTTGATGTCATTCACACAAGCAAGCAACGGCCCACCTCGGGCCAGGCCGACTCAGCTTCCATCTTAAAGGGTCTGAGCAGCAGGGATAAGGATAACATCAAGGGCAAGTTCCAGGCGTTCAATGCGTCTTTTGACGAGATGGTCAGCCGGCACAAAACGTACAATATGGAACGGGAGGTACGACAGATGTTCGCTCGGGACATTCAGCAGATGCTCGAGCCCTTGTACAACCGTTTCTGGGATCGATACCATGAGGTTGACAAGGGCAAGGGTAAGCACGTCAAGTATGACAAGTCTGGGATAGCCGCCGTTTTCATGACGCTCTATTAGGCAAGGGTTTGATTGTAAGAACTGGGCACATGTGGATTTCTCTGGGTTCCAAGCTTGTTTCTTTATCATCATGGGCTTCTATTTCTTCTTGGGACTGGCAGGGCGTTTCGGTGATGAGCACGAACTCGAGGTTTGGTGGATGGGGCTTCTTTTGGTCTGTAAGCTAGGTCTCGTCTCTAGCAGAGGAGAAGACGAGTAATGACGCCGCGCCGAGACTGGTTGAGCAAAGCAGTGTAATGGTTTCTACGCCGCTCGTATGACAACAAGCCCCTTTTCCTCCTGCGAACTCGAAGCTACTAGAAGACTTGAGCGTTCTGATGCTCTGTCCGTTACTATCGATGCGCATGCCGTACTGAGCAGAGGGATCGATGGTGCTTCTGGTTCGAGAACAGGTACGTTCTCGGCTATGGGCAATGGAAACGGGATGGCCGCGACTAGGCGCTGTATTCGTAAGTCTAGCTAGGATCCCATACTCGGCAGCGCTAGGCCAATCCGAGGCTCTTGACGTGGTACATGCTCTCGTTCACCTCGTTTCTACTACCTTATGTTTGGGACATTATCCTATGTTTTCTTGAAGAGAAGATCGATACGCTCGGACCTATGCCACACTATGACATCGTCACTCCGGCGCTTGAACCACAAGATGCGATGCTGGGGGATGAACTCTTCGTGTGTCTGTTCACTTTTCCAAGCGGAAAGAGCCTTTTCCTGCGGCCCCAGGAATCGGTCCTCGTACCCAATGAGGAAGTCGTTGCTGTCCATATCCGGGTCCCATCGCAGCCGGTTTAGCACATCGAGTGCGGTGCGTAACTTACCCGCGCCCTCAGGTTTCCGGGCGGTCACCGAGCGTTGCTTTGACGATTTTCCCTTCTTTGCCTTTTCTGCGAGCCACTCCTGGATCTCTTCATCTTCATCCTCTTCTTCGTCCTCTGTATCTGACTCGTCGTCTCCATCGACGTACACGCCCCATTCGCGATCATCCAACTGCAGATCGCCCAGCTCATTTGCCCTCACGACCGTCGCACTAAACCACGAGGTGTTCGGATCGAAGTACTTTTCGTCGCTCATAATCAGTTTTTCAAACTGCTGCAAGACGGCCCGGAGGTTGCTGTGCGCCGTTTCCAGGTCATCCTTTGATGGTTTCTCGTCCGAGTTCATCCAATCCAAACCCACGAGATAGGAGCCTTGGTAGTCGCCCCGGGCCTCCTTGGCTTCGGATGTGGTCGAGTCTACAAATCTGGCGGGCCATATTCTCGCCGACAGTTCCGGCACTCTCCTGTTTATATCTAGAGGATACAATTATTAGTCATGACTTGCCAAATGTTAATTGCGGGCGATCTGAGAATAACTCACCGACCAAGAGCGAGGCGCAACGGGACTCCAGCCAGCCAACGAGCCTGCTCCCACGCTCAAGGGACGCTCCCCAGTAGTGAATACGTAGATTGATGAATGAACGGTATAACCCGAGAAAGTTTGAGGCGCTCGGGGTCATGTTTTTGTTTTGGCTCGAGTCTGAGATAGACAGCAAAGACTGCCAGTTTGCTTCATCCCCTGATAGCTGGGCAGTGGCATGACGGAGTTCAGCCGAGATGATCTTTACAGTTGGGACCGAGGCAATGAGCGCCGTGTTGAGCGTCGGAGAGTGCCAGCCGAGAAGGCACATGGCCTCCCTTGGTGTGCGATGATACCTCAGGTTCTTGTGGAAAAAGGGATCAAAGACTACATCTTTCTGCCAGTCAAACCGCGAGTAGTGGTCGAAGAAGGTTGTGATGATATCGGCCGCAGACACTACACCCCCATCGTGCAAGAGCATCTTGCAAACCTTCACCAACATAACGGACAGATGTATGCCGCCGAGATACCCAAACTTGGCTGCGTAAATCCCGCGAGACTTTGCCCAGGTCTTGATGACCTGGAAACTCAGACGGAACTGTGCCAGATCAGGAATTGAGCGCTGCAGATAGAATAGATCCCTCGCAGGCTTCAGCTTCAGGAGTGTTTGCATTGGCAAACTGAAAGCCGGGTCCGATGGAGGCCGCTTCAGCATGTCAGGCCATTGGTCTACCACGCTGGGCGCTTGACAATATTGAAGGTCGCACTTTATGCCGATGACCTCAACCTCAAGCATGACGCCAGTCTTGGCCCTCACTTTCCTCAACAATCGGACGCCCGTCTCCCCTGACTTCCTCAGCCTTTGACGGGCTAGGGTGAAGAAGATGCGGGGGCTAATGGACCCAATACAGAGGCAATCGATATCCGACGTCCTGGACCAGGTGCCGAGACCATGGGATCCTACGGGAACCAACATAACGGTGGGACGGCCCCGTGTCTGATCTGCATTTACTTGGTCCGACTCCAGAAGAATTTGCCGCAGTAGCTGAAGCGCCTCTTTCCGGGTAGTCTCATCTTGCTCCGTGGGATAAACATCGAGATTTTCCATGCATTGCCTTAAAGGAGTAGTATCCGACAGACCGGCTGGGGCCCTCTTGGGCTGTACAGGAACCACTCGTGCACTGGGAGCTGCCGCTTCCTTGGAGTCGAAGCGTTGCAAAAGGCATCGAATGCCCCAGTGATCACTTGCATACGATGGGCCCTCCCTAGGCCCGCCTTTGCCCGTGATGAAGCCGAAGGTGTTGAAGCGTGAAATCTGCAAGGGCCCTCCGCTCTTGACCAAGATGCGGTCGTACCTTTGCGGACGGTTGTTGTAGCCGCTTCCGACCATCTTAGCAGCATGTGGGTTCTCCCTTGGGTCGAAGGTTGCTCCCTGTTCGCCTTCAAAAATATCGTTGGCGTCCCCTTTGAGGTTGTCGGTGACGCCTGCCTCGATTCGCGAAACCATCCAGGCATCGAGGAGGTCGGCTTCAGCTAAGGTTGTTTCGATACTTCGAAGAACGGTTTCTGTCTGCACGGTGATTGACCCCTTCTTGACGGCGTTGTCAACGGTGTAGGCAGACGTGGCGATATTAAAGTCGCCAGCAATGACCCATTGGTTGGCAGCGTAGTTGCTTTTGAGGTGGCTCAATATGCGCTGGAGTTCTCTGCGTAGGGGGTCAGCTTGGAACCAAATTGGGACGTATAACCTCCCGGGCAAGTTAGCCATACCTTTCTTTGGCGACAACGGCGCCATCTGTTAGACCTTGGGTAAGATGGCAGGTTGCCAGTATCAAAGGTAACGTGAGGCCTTCTGAGTCCTCGTGTCCCAGGCCGTCAAACTTGAGTACACACGATCCCTTGTGCTGACGCTTGAAGGGCAGATATTCCCAGGAGAAGATATACTTGCTGAGAACCACGTTGTTGAGTATATTGGGCAAAGGACCAGCAGTAGGATTGTCAGGTGGCCCTTGTGAGACGTATGTATACTGTTTTCGGATGCGTTCATCCTCAAGTAAGAAGGGCAGAAAATCGTCTGTTACCTCTTGAAGCACTACGACGTCTGCTAATGAGTTTTCTGCAAACATGTTGTCCAAGATTATGGGGTATCTCGTGCGAGAGGGGGGCCAGTGAAACTCTGCAAGAACGTTCCAACTGGCGACGATGAGGTTTTCGGGACGCTTGACAGTCGGGGATGGCAGCTCCAAGGAAACTGGGTCTACCGGCTGCCATGCTGGGTGACGGTCGGAGGTACACCATGTCTGTTGCGGTCTCACAGCTGCACTTGTCTCTTGGTCCAGGCCGAAAGAGTCCTCGCAGAGGTGGAGAGAGGGCGAGGCCAGATCGATGAGACCCCACTGCTTCATCTGTCCAGACGGGGCGCGAACCAGAACTGCTAGTTGGCTAGCCTCCCAACTCACAGGCGGCAGGCGACGAAGCTTTTCAAGGAGAAACTCGAGCTTGGAAGAGTGCGATGTGTCTTCGCACTGAGCCACTGTCATGTGCATATTATATGGCCCAGGGCGTGTCTGACCAATGGCTGCGAAGATATCGGCTCGCAAAGAGGCAAGTTGAGAGGTCCTTGCGGCATCTTTGTCGCACAAGAACAAGGTACTGCCATTCTTGTGTTGAAAAAAGTCTGGCGAGTCTAGGCGGATGGGAAGAGTGGCGGCCTCGCCTGAGGGTGTGCGGCTTATGAGGCAGTCGACAACTGCATCACAGGCCAAGCGAAGAGCACTGGGGTCAGTAGATTTAACGAAGGGATAGAGGAGGTTGACGTGGGGCGGCCACTTTGCATAGGCCTTGTCATTGTCGAAACGAAGTCGATCGACTGACGGCCATTGACTCCTAGGCGGAATCAGGCAGAGAGCCGTGTCGTGAGTTGCTGGAACTGGGAAGTCCATGGACAATGATGTATTGGTGAGGCTGACGATTGGAGTGTGTTTATGCTGTGACTGAGATGGGGAATAGTGCGGACGTTGATTGTGCAGCGCCGTCATGCAAGGTACGCCAATCGGAGAAGGGGGGCTGGTTATCGTGAGCAGTCGACCCCTGGATGTAAGAGTGATGACTGAAAGACTGGCAGTGGTGAAGATGACTATCTAGCTACACAAGTTAAAAGAGAAACTGCTGTCTTTTGTATGCTGCCGAATGAATTGATCAAAACTGAGGCTGAATTAAGGTGGAAAGCCCGGGTAAGTACCTATACAGCACCCTAGCAGCCCAAGAGGGAGGTCAAGGTTGTATTCAAAGTTCAGGGTCCAGGGCCGTGAACTCGATTGGGCTGACGTCGGGATCGTTGTGGGGGTTTAGTCACTGGCCGAAAGGCAGGGTGCACAAGGTACGTAGTATTAGGTAGGTAGGTGGAGAAATGGCATTGACTCATGGGTTATTATTACCTCTCCTCTACAACGGTATAGTGGGCTCGGGCGAACCATTCGCACTAGGTACCTACTATGTAGTGTAGGTAGGTAGGTATAATAGTTGGTCGTGGTTACAAACGTAAGCCGTTCGAAGTTGCCGAGTGACTCACTCCACGTACCCGAAACACCTCGTCTGGCAGTTGACTGGCAGCTTGGCTCGTAAATGCTCGCTGAATCGACGCACCTACCCACTGTTATCCGCGATGTGGTTCCGTGACTGATTGGGTGGGTGGGGGGTCGCAACGATGGCGGAGACGGGTGGCTTAGCTACATACGTGTAGTAGGTGGGCAGCACTCACTGACTGCACTGCCTGCTCCCTTTCATGCAATGACTGCCACGGTCTTCCAAAGTACATGTAGCAAGCAAGCAGGTAGATAGGTATTACTTATCCGTATTATCGTACGCTAAGGTCGGTATTCCACTGCTGCCTGGTCCAAGAACCCATTGAATTGGAAGGTGTCTGCTTACTTGTGTACCTTGTCCCAGCTGCGGAAAAAGTCAAGATAGTAATTATCCAGGACCAGAATTTGTCCAACCCGAGACTCGGTAAATGGCAAGCAAGCGATTGGCCGGTTCCCGGGAACCAAACTACCTAAGTGTATGAGCCCCACCATACCATGGCTCGCGGCCAAGTCGCCGCCATATGGGTATCATTCTTTTCAACACCGCCTCCCTACCTACCCGGCAAGAGACACACAGCCAGCCTGCAAAAGCCTCACGGGCCCTGCTCGTCAAAGTCGGGACCGCCCCAGTCGATGGATGCGACGCCCTTACCCTTGCCCTCCATCAGTGCCTCCAGTTTGTCCTCATTCGTCACGTACGCCCCATTCTGCCTCTTCTGCGCCACGGCGTACTTGATCGAATCCCGCCATTCCTGTGACGAGCAACACGATTAGATAAAGCAGTTCAGATGGACATACGCGCAGCGTCTCTGGGATGGACGACATTCGGCTTGGGGTCAGAACTTACCCGCCACCAGACCTCTTCGCTCTGCACCATGCACCTCCGTCCATCCTCCCCGTTTCTGGCCGATGCGAACGGCCACACCGACTGTACCACTTCGTACTTGTGCTTGCTCGAGAAGAGATTCTTCATGCCCATATACAGTTTGCTCGGCTTCTCAGCACTCTTGACTTTGACCTTGGCATGAGTGACGGGGAATGAAATGTGGATCTGCCCCTTGTACTGCGTCGATGCAATCAAGCTGCGGATTTGACCCTCAATGTAGAGCGTGTCCAAGTTGGCAACGACCCGTTCGAGCGCTTTACGTGGAATCCGAAAATTAGCGAGGGCCTATCGCGACCTTGCAGTAGACATAAACTTACCGAAGCTTTTCACCGGCGCCGCGTCCTCGACGAAGCGGCGGCACCACTCCTCGAGCTCCCTGTTGCCTACCTCGGGAAGAGCATCGGGCCTGGCACCGCCCCGGAACGCCAACTCACCCGGCGCAACGCATCGGATATAATCCATGCGTCTGCTCGCGTCGTCGGACACAAGTAGACTCATGAGGTTCAATTTAAAGTCAAAGTCGACGGTGCGCCCGCGGTTTCCTCTGATGTGTATCAGTGGCTTAGGCGGGATGCTGGCCTGCGTCCTGATGAGTGAAACAAGGGCGCTGGCGCTTGCCGTTAGATGGTCTGCCTTGGAGGACAGTGTGGTGCAGTCAGGAGACAGTGTGAAATGGGGCGGCGAATAGAGCTTGTAATCCAGCCTGGGCAGCCCCGTGTAGTGGGGAGAGGCTAGCAGCGTTCCGGAGAGGCTATGCGAGTCCTGCGAGATGGATGTTTGCGAATCCTCAGGGGGGCTCGAGTATGGTGGTGGCTCTGGCGGGTTTGGGTGGTTGGCCGTCACATCGTGACTGCTAGTTCGACTCGCGAGCAATGTCTTGTCGGGCAATGTCTTGTCGGTCAACAGAGAGGAGGGTATCGACGTGCGAGTTGCAGTGGGTGTTTGTGGAGGAGGCTGCCTCGGTTTCGTCGTTGTCCAAGGTGGCAACGGCAGCGGTGGCAGGTCGGCAGGGAGCTCCGATGGGCCTAAGGGGTCGGCCGAAAGCTCCGGCAACGACTGGGCGTATAGCTGCAGCGAAGCTATGGGGGTTGATGCTGCGGCCATCGTGGGTATTGTTCCTGGTAGCGGCGCGGTACTATTTACTAGGTGTGACCCAATCGAGTCAAATTGTGATCGGATGGGCACAGTTGATTATGCAACGTGAGAAAACACTACAGTAAGGGACCGGGACAGCAGTAGTGAAGGGTCAAGATGGAACAGAATATAACGAAGAACGGCAGCAGCAAACATGAAGAAGACGGATCTAAAATTGTTAAGAATAGATATATGTACCTACTTCATCACATCCGCTATTTAGCCATTTGAGACAATAAATCTTCGCTTCACGAGAAGAGGATCTGGGGCTTGTTCCAGGCATCATCATTCGGTTCAGCCCCAAATGTGGCCGTCAAGTACAGTGCTAACAGAACGCTCCCTGTACCTGCACCCGACAGTCGTCCGGCACAGTCAATGCTATACAATGCCGCGTTTGATGGCTGGACCCAGTAGTGTCCAGTAGGGGAAATGAGATGCCACGGATGTACCCCTTCCCGTTTTTGGTTCTATGTAAGCTGACTGGGAGGATCACTGGTCCCTTGGTGGGAACCCCGATTTCAACTCCGAGCAGACGAATCACGGCCGACCCTTTGAAGATCCACCTCTCAGCATACCATGCCATGTTGTTTGCCTGGCCTCGACGCATCTCGAGTGTATACTAGAAACTGCGTCTTTCCGTTACAAGGGAATCTGTTGATTAGGTGGGTTATTCCCCCAGTCAGTCCGGAACTATGTACTATGTAGGTTCCCATGAAAATGTCATGGAGACACTGAGCCGCCATATACAAGTAGTCTCGCTAAGCGAGTTCTATTAACCTATCCTAAAGATCATCATGGTCATACCTTCATACACGATGCTGCTGTCCTTCGAAACCAAACGCCGTCCCGTGGCTCAGCAAGTCCGACACGTTGCAAGACTTATGGAAAACCTCGTTCGCCCTACGTGCCATGCTCATTCCCAAACGCCCAGGTAGGTAAGTTCACAATGCCAAGCAACAAGTCAGTCGGCCGCGCACCACTTCATGCAGCACCCTCTCAAGGGAGGGTCATCAGCTAAACTAGACCAGCTGGAAGCCGTCGGCTTCAGCAACGCGGGTGCCATCTTGACGTAGGTTCTGACGCGCCTTACGGCCCTTGAGAATCTGACCGTTCTCGTTAAGGATCTCGTACTCCTTCTCCACCATGCGCTCCGTTTCGCGCCCCGTCGTCTTGATGAAAACATCAAGAGTCAACGGTCGGTTGGGACTTTCAATCTTATCAAAGCTGTACTTCCAATCCTCCGAGGCCGCAAGATTCTTCCATCCATCTTGAGAAGGGGCCATCTCCATGACCGATCGACTTAGTGGATCCTTAATCTGCTCCTTGGCTCGTGCCGCAGCGTGCAGTCGGCCTTGTGGAAGCTCCCAGTGTGATCGGAACTTTGTTACGTTGTGCCGCATCTTCTTGTCATGGGACCTGCGTCTGACATGTTAGAGGAAGTCATGCGGATACCCGACACAGGTACTTTGTGGGAAACGTACGTCTCGCTGTTCTTTCCCCTGGGGCGCGCCTTGGCTCGCTGCTGTTCGGTTCCGCCGACGGCCTCCAGGGTGGTCCAATCAAGGCGGCAGCCTGCCAGAGGACGGGCTCCGTTTGACCACTTGGACTGCGAGTCCTTGGTCCTCTTATAGTCCTGGTGTGCGCTTCGGAGGTCCCGGTCGAAGTGGGCCTGAGACTCGATCGCGGCAGCCATTACGTCGGCTTGCTCGTTGCAGAAAACGATAGTTGCTATGGTCCTGGGACCAAAGAGGGCGGCACAGCTTGGTACGTCGAAGCGGAGCGAAGCGAGATGCCCAAAAGGTCTACAACCTATGAAGCTGTGCGAAGTTTGAACTCTGTAGTAATTGATGACGTTTGGTTCGATGTATGGCCTGTTACAAATGGCGTTTGCGTGTGGTGCAGGCGGATGTTTTGTTGAGTAGAAGGAAGAGGTTGATAGGAGGATGGATGACGAATAGATATAGGATGGTGATTAGAGGGACGATATTGGAGTTATGCCCGTTTCGGTGCTCGAATCCAAATGGCGGAGGCTAAGACGAGGCCAGAAGCCAAGGTAATATGAAAGAGTTGGTAGGTAAGGCGAAGTAATCACTGTTGGGACGGAAGTGGCCGGGTGAGTCACCGGGTAGGTTAAAGGGTTGGGTTACCGAGGATGACAGCGACGATAAACTGGGTAAGGGGTGAATCCCGTACAGCGCTCAAGATGGCTCAGGTAAATAGGTGGATAATATAATACCGGGATATAGGGCGCGTACTAGATATTAGATGATGTGATGGTACAGCTTTGGTCCTCGATGCTATCGGGCAGAAAGGTCGATGAGAAGGGAACGCGACAATGTGCTCCAAAGGCAAGGAACGACGAGCTGTGGATGTGACCTTTATTATACCTTGAGGGGGCTGAGCACACCCCATAAACTGGACTGGACTGAGCAGGAACTCGACGGAGAAGCCTGGAAACAAGGCAAGGGGTCGGAAAAGCAGATGGGAGGCGCGTGTGCCAACTTTGGAGACAGCCGAGCTCAAGTTCCAGACGAGACGGGACGAAAGGAAGTGACAATGTTGGCTGCTTCCTTATCTCTGGTGTCTGTGTCGTCAACCTACCTACCTGTACTACCTAAGGGGGGATGGAGGTGTGATCCAAGTCCACCTAGTGTATACTCCGTGCAGTAAGTACTAAGTCCACCTGGGGGCCGTCTGCTGGTCCAGGGCATAATAGTATCGTCTCGGCTCACGGCGGATGGGTGATAAGGGGCCCGATAGGTGCCGATACGCATCATGATAAAGCTCGGGGCGTGGTCAGAGGAAGGGGTGAGGGGTGGTGGCTGCGTCATCAGGTCTCTCGAAACGGGACATTGTGGTATAATAGCAGGTGCAGATGTTTTGCTGTAAGTCGATACTTCGGGCGACATAATACAGGTTGCTCCAATCAGAGGTGCCCTCTGAGGGGGCGTGGACATTTGGGGGTGTAGAGGATGCTGGCTGCGATCAGGTGAGCCGAGCCAGCTGTGCGCAACTGTCAGACAGTCTGATCCGTTCGGACTGGGGCATAGTTGAGCACGGAGCACCGACGCGGAGGTACCGTCCCGAGGTAGGTACTCGAGGTCAGCAGCAGCCAGTCGCGTTACCGCTGTTGACTGATGTCATGCATGCGCCGTGCATCCCTTATTCCCTTTCATGTACGGATACGGAGTACACTACCTACCTGGAAGTTGGGGAGGCCGCACCTCCAACCTTCCTTCCCTGGCCAACGTGGGCGCATGTGCTCGCCGATGACGATACTGGCCTCCGCCTCTGACAGGTCCGTCGGCTGGCCGCTCTGAGCCACACCCAAGGAGGTACCCTGGCAGTCCCGGCCTAGCCTCACGCAAAAGGTGTGGGATGCCGCCTTGCTGTTGGCGCACTGCCAGCTCAGCTTGAGGGTGGTGGTTGCTTTGGGGTCATATGGCCTACCATCTCTGTTGGCTTCTCGCCCGATTAGCATCTGCCCCCATTTCCCGCCCCGCCAACCTCGCCACTCGTTTCGCCGAGACAGAAGCCCGCGCCAGGTTTGTCCAGTAACACCGAATGGAAACGGACCCGCTACACACCCTCTGCCAACCGAGGCCGGTCCGGCTGCGGTCGTCTTTTCCCAACCAGTTCGATCCATCAACCGTTGTTCGTGACGTTTGAGTGCGACAACTGTCTTTAATTAGATGAGAATGACGGAAATAATCATGAGGTCTAGAGGGACCAACCGGTTTTCTCAAGTCAGCATGGCGCTCATCTCAATCCAACCACAACTGGGCTCGGCCAGCCAATGCCCAACCGTAAGCCAACGTCAATAGGATGACGCATCCGGCGGCTATCGTTGCCCCTACTGCCCCATTCTCTACCTCCTTGGGGGACGGACGGAAGTCTTGCGTATAACTACACTAATTCACTCTCAGGCTCCGTTGTCTTGTCAGCCTACTATGTGGGCCGCTGCCGTTCCCGTCGAAACGGAAGCTGGCTTCTTGCCCGCGATTAAGCAAGAAGTCCGGATGACTGCCCGTACAATCCAAGGGTTGGTGACACCAGTAACAGCATACTAAGAGGTCCAGGTCACATCATGCTCTCGGCAAGCATTATCGTGTCATCTTGTGTCGCCTACCGCTGTCTTGGGTAGCGACAAACAAAGGTCAAGATGGCTCTCTTCAGGTCTGTGGTTTGCGAGAGTCGGAAACCGGAATCTCGATACGTAGACAGAATGGCCTCAGCAAAATGGCCTCGGCGGCACGCCATCGCCATCGCCATCGCCTGGCGCGAGCTCAGAGCTTACACATCCACATCACCTTTCATGATAACTGTGGGGGTGCCGCAGCGCCGCACCACGCCGCCGCACGGGTCAGACAAAGATCCCAGGTATCTAAACCATCGCAATGCCCGGGGCTTGCGGTACCAGAAGGTCGGGCTGGTAATGGGCCGGATGTTGTTTGGTCGTGTCTTAAATCTTGCCGTGACCTGGCCCGCACGCTTGTGCACTCTGCACTCCAGCCGCTCCCGGACCCGTTCCTCGAAACATCACCACTTACAAGTTTCTCGCACTGATCTTATTTGTCTTGGCAACCATTTCTCGGGTCTCTGACATAGGAGCGTCTGGAGAACCACTTGGCCCTTGGTCCAATATCACAGCCACAGCTAGGTAACGCAGGCGCTCGCCGTCGTCCTACACTTCCTTTTAGAGAGGGCCACGTAGGTATATACAATCTACCATGATGGACGGCATGATCAATCGGCAAGCACCAAGGAGCAATCGGCAACGTCTTCGTCTTCATCATAAGCATCGCCACTTTCATATTGGTGTTTGCTGGCTGGGTCTGAGGTCTTGGCTCTCCTGCCGTCGTCTTTCATTGAACCACTCGAATGACCCTTTGCGGCTAATGCGATGGCCGCTGTTTCGGATCTTAATACATAACCCATATCCAGTTTGATTCGACCCTAGGAGCATGATATGGGCGGAATAGTACGAAAACGCTCATAACAATCACCTGCGTCGATGCAAAGCACCACCCAGTTTATTTAGTCGATCTAATGCGGCCTACCGGAGCAATTGCTGGGTCGCTGGGAGACCACCGGGTGCGACATTGGAGATCTCAATGCGTGCAGCTTCAGGTAGGTCGATCGTTTTCCTGCTTCTTCCAATGCTCAGTAAACCGGGAGTCGTCTGCCGCGATCCTATTTTCGGGAACAAACTCTGGTTGCAGGAACTCACTGGAGTCTCAGACCGCAGCCCGGTTGTGTCCGCCAAGGCGAGCCATGGGCACTTTAAAATTTTAACCCAGGCGTTAACGACTGGGTTGTTTGTTAGCCTAGCCGATGGGCGATGTTTGTAAAGGTACAGGCCTTTGGGTTCCATTTACAAGTCTGCGATAGATCCGGCGAAATTGAGGGCACGCTGAGAGGGGACGGGAGGTCCAGTACGAGGTCCAAGGAAACCAGCAGCCGCCCGCGTCAATATCGTGGCATTCGCAGCATCGGCTGACTGCACCAGCTATCAAAAGATCGAGGGCCGGTTGACCCAAGTCCTCATCGGGGAACGCTCTGGAAGATTGTTGGGCGACTCCTTCTCCTTCGTGCTTTATTTTCGTGAAAGCCTTCCACGATGGTTCGGCGAGCTAACGCCAGTTTTATACTAGGGAGCCTTTCTTGGCAGTCAGACCATGCTTTCAATCCAGGAATCGGTAACCTAAGACTCTTTCTCCTTTCACGTAGGTATCTTCCTCATTAACTTATTAGCTGTTGGCTGAAGTATCGGCCAGCGTTTGATTTGTTTCATTCTGTCTCGCGCTGGCTCAAAACCGGAAGACTTTGCCCCCTCTATACCAGAAGCAGCTTTCTTCTGACCCCATTATACCCTTCAATGACTGTAGACAAAGCCGATAACAAAGCCTTGGTCCAAGTTTTCCGCCCACCGCCGCCCTCTCCTTCTCCCACTCACCCACCCCAAAGAACCATCACAGCAACTTTATACGCTCATCATGTAACACGCCACAATCCTTTTTTCCCTCCAACGGCGCCACACCCAGGGAATTGCCTATTCGAGCTCCGGAAGCTGCAACGCCTCGTTTCGACAATTCTCACCTCGGTACCGCCTCCACTTGGCTGAACGGTCATCTCCACAAACCCTTCTTCACCTGAGGGACTGATGGCCCATGCCTAGCACGCGAGGCTGTCTCTAGCATGATCTTAGCCTCTTGAGGGCAGAACGGGCCGCCATGCTTTGTCCTTCATCCTGTGGCCCTAGGCCTGCCCGTCCGGCCCTGGGTCCACCTCGGGCGCCCTAGCGTCCGAGAACCAGCGAGCAACCGCTTAATCTGTTGATGCTGTCGCCGTCAAGCGAGAAAGTGTGGATTTGTAGGGCTACAATCTTGCCCATGACCTGGGCTTTCATGAGGTTTGCGCAGGACGGGCCCTTGGCGCCGCCAGTGTGGTAGGGTCGAGGGAGGGGTCCTATAATGACTCCCAGAAACATATAATTCTTCTGTCCTGTTCCCTTCACCCTGAATGAAGTAACCACTCTGTCTTCACCTCACCACTGCCATCTGGCTCGCTGTCCTTCGTTTGCTTCACATTGGAGAGGCCATTCCTTTTAGACTTACAACTTGGCGAAACACTGCCATCATGTCTTTTACCAACACTTTGCTTAGCCTTTTTGGCCTCACAGGAGCTGCATACGCAGCGTGTTCCAACCTTTTGATCGACGACTTTTCGAGATCAACCCCCTCCGGACTGAACAACTTGAGTTCATGGACCAGTGATGATGGCTCAATGTCAAAGATCACTCTCACCGGCGGAGTACTCTCCTTTACTCCCAAGCCTGATCCCCCATCGTACTTTTACGAAACTCTTGGCTGTTATCAAGCAGCTTCCCGCGGTTACAAGGCATTGTCTTTGACTGTCAAGGGGCCCAAGGATGCTTCCTTCATGGTGGAGATACAGAGCAAGCAAGCCTGTACCGACCAAGAGTACAAAAGCCAGTGGGTTGTCGTTTCTGGCCTGACGGGTTCGACGCAGACTGTCAGCATTGCTCTGTCGTCGTTCACTGACGCCAGCTTGGACGGCATAGTGGGCTTTGTATGGTCCACCTACACCCAGTTTTCTGATTACAAGTTCAGCAACCTTCAGCTCACTTGCAACGAGGCCACAAGCTCATCCTTACCAGTGGCCCCGTCGACTACTTCCAAAGGAACAACCTTCTCAGCTTCCCAGTCTGTTTCAGCAGTCTCCAGCACATTGACATCACTATCGTCGTCGTCATCGTCGTCGTCGTCAACCTTTACGTTCTCGGCCCCGTCAACCATACGTGCCGCCGATACGTCGTCGAGTGCGAGCTCATCCTCCGTTACATCAGCAAGGTCGTCCAGTGCCTCACTCGTTTCGACATCTGGTAGTACCTCGGCCAGATCAACGGACAGGGTGTCCAATGCGCAGTCAGTGTCGACCTCTCGACCATCGAGCACGTCCTTGTCGACATCACAAGCTCGCGCTTCCTCGTCAACATCACAAGGCCGCACCTCTGCCGGCTCGTCAACTTCGACCACCTTCTCCAAGACGTCATCTCTCTCCAACAGCGGCAGTCAATCGCAAACCGTGTCCGGCTCAGTCACTGCTCAGTCACCACTAGTCCCGTCAAGTTGCAGTAACCTTCTTATCGATGATTGGGAGTCTCAGTCACGGTTGACCTTCCTCTTTTACAACGCTATGCTGCAGCCAAGTAGCGACGATGGGACGATGAACAAAATCGAAGTTGCCAGCAATAAGGTCAAATTGACTCCCAACAATAAGGAATCTTACTTCTACAGCAAGACTGCGTGCACAAACATCCAGGCCAAGGGGTACGGCGGCATTTCTCTTCGCATCAAGGCCAACAAGGGAACAACATTTGGTGTCCAGCTGGCGTCAGCAGCAACGTGCAGCGGCGAGGATACGACCTTCGGTTTTCAGACTACCAGCCAACTTGGCTGGACATTTGACGGTACTGAGAAGCTGTACAGCCTACCTTTCTCCAAGTTTTCGACGATTGACCTGTCCAAGGTGTCCTCTGTCCTGTTCACCACGCTTTCTGGACCTGTGCAGTTCGGTCCTATGTCTTTTTATTGCGGTACGAATCCCTCTGAGTACGTGGTCAAGACGCTGCCGTCAGCCACTGCCCGAGCCTCGACCATTGCCGCGCCCAGTGGCACAGCAGCAGCCAAACTTATCGACGATTTCTCCCTCAAGGACCAGAACTCTCTAGGGCAATGGCATGGTGGCGACAGCGAAGACGCAATCAAGTGGGTTAAGGGTAAGGTGACTATAAAGGCGCCGGATGCCGATTTCTCCTACTACACTCAGTTTGAGAAGGCATGTGCCGACCTGACTAGCTTTGATGGTTCTTACCTACACATTGCATACACGGGGAGCAACAAGTTCACCGTTGCTATGCAGCAACACAACTCGCAGTGTAACGATGCCATCGCGCCATTCCCCGAGACTTGGGACTCGCTCGAGGCGGCCCGTTATGCTACTGGCGACCACATTTACATTCCCATGTCACACTTCAACATCGTGAGGACACGAGCGGTTGGCTTGGCCTTCAAGGGGTTCTACACAAACGAGGCTGTCACCCTGACCAAGATCGAGATTATCTCATCTGTACCAAAGAACGTTTACATTCCGACAAAGATGCCCTCCGGCAATCTCGTCTTCGCCTGCAAGCGACCCAACTCGATTGCGTTTGCCATTGACGACGGTGACCCAACATACGCTCAAGAGGTCATGGAGGTCATTAGATCCGAGAACATCAAGGTCACCTTCTTCACCGTTGGCGCGCCTCTCAGAGACCCTAGCACGAATCTGAGCAACATCTACCAGGATATGATGACGCAAGGCCACCAGATGGCTCTACACAGCTACACTCATCCCAGGATGGAGGGTCTCCCCAACAATGATGCGATTGCTTGGGAGTACAAGCAGGACATTGACGCTGTATCGGACATGTTCAATGGTCTCAAACCCAAATACTTCCGGCCGCCTTTTGGCAACGAGGGCGCTCGTATGCGCCAGCAGCTGGTCTCGACAACGGGCAACAGTGACGCCTATATCGTCAACTGGAATATCGACGTAGAGGATTGGCTTTGGGCCACTTCTTCCACTCCCGAGAAGCAATTGGAGGCTTTCCAGCGCGACCTGAACAAGGGGGGTAGCCTTGTTGTCATGCACTACTTGTACCCCAGCACTGTCAAGTACCTGAGACAGTTCATCCAGATGGCCAAGAAGACAAACAAGCAGCTCATGCGGGTTGACCAGTGTATGGAAGACCCTGAGGCACCCCCCCTGTAGAGACAGACGAGGGCTCGATGAGTCTCAAACTGCATCGACTCGGATGCCAGACATACTTAATGCGTCTGAATTGCATAGTGTACATTTGGCTTACTGTAGACCACCCATAATTTAATACTACAATGTTTACTGGTTCACCTCCCCTCACAACATTTGGGCGGGTTGGCAGGTCCTATGCATGTGGCGCTGACAAAGGGCCTCGCATAGACCAGCACATAGATCAATCTCAAGGCTAGTGTCTTGCTTACCGAGTGATGTTATCATCAGCCACGGGTCAGACATACGTACGGCAATAAACACTGCATACTTTGCGGGGGCTATGCAGTCAGACAACAACTTGCCGCCAATCCACATTATCTACAGTTACACGCGCCATGCGGTCTTACTAGGATTGCTTTTGCAGTTTTCGATTTTATTAGACGTAGCGGCCAGCACTACATCGTTATACCTAGTGTCTTATTTTAACTAATTTTATACTAATTACCTAAAAGCGCCTAACACGCCTACCTCTTTAGGCGTACTATTTATATTACCTAGATAGTATAAGCTAATTAAATTAGTAGGTACCTTACTATATATATAGGTCTTAACTAGTTACTAAGCGGTTAGGACTTTTATACTTAAAATAGGGTTTCTAGTAGTTAGGATTAAACTAACTAGGGGTATATAGTTATTATCTAACGTATAGTATCCCTATTACTAAATATAAACTACTACGTTATACTAGATATACTTCTTTTATATATTAACTTTCTTTTATATATAATAATAAATTCCTTTTTAAATAAAAGCTATATTATTTTTATACTAATAGCTATTTAGAAAGACTTAAAACTTATTATATAAGAAGCTACCTCTATTTATAATATATATAGATTAAGACTATATAACTAACACGTTAGATAAATACTATAATATAAAACTTATTATAGAATAAAGCAGGTAGATAGGCTAGAGGATAGTATCCCTATAGGTATATAAAGGTTTATATACCTATAGAGTATATAATCCTTTATACTACCAGAGTATTAAATGTAATATTTTTGTAATATTTGTAATAACGCTAGTCCTAGGCTTATATAATAACTTAAAAGTCTAAGATTATTTATATAGCTAAATAACACTATTTAAACCCTAGTTACCTAATATAGTTTTTAAAAATAACCTCTATATAAGTATATACTATAGCCTAAAAATCTATATTACAAATATTACAAATACAGTTAGTACACATAGAAATATTTAATAAAGATAACTTAAGATTTAAAGCTAGTCTTAAATAGGAAATAATAGAAACCTTAAATATTTACTTATTATATAGGTCTTTATATATAGAATATTTAGAAATACTATAATACTTTCTTAATTAAAAGAAATATATATATTTCTATTATTCTTATACTTTAAAAACACCAACTAAAAAATATTACACTGTAATATTTTTTAATACTCTGTATACTACTAACCTCCTCTAGCTAGGAGGTTAACTATAAAGATACCTTAGTTCTAAGACCTACCTTTTATTCTATAACCTTTATTTAGTTTCCTTATTATTACTTACTTTTATTACTCTTTACTTTTATACTATGTTACTTTATAAAACGCTAGTATAATACTTTATAACTATTATAGCCTAGCTATTCCTATTAGATTTAGAATAACTATTAGAAGGGCTATATTAAGTAGTAGTATAACTACTTTAGCTTATACCTTATAATATTTTCTTTTTTTTACTAACCTATAGTAAAGATATACTTCTACCTTAATAGAAGTTATAAGACTTAAAAGGAGGATAAGTAAACTCCTTTAGTTAGGGTATATTACTAAGTTATAGTAACTATATATATAGCTTAAATAGTTTTTATTATATAAAGTTATAAGAAGCTTTTTAAAAAGTCTATAAGATAATATTTTTAACTTTATATTTATAAAGTTTAATAGTAATATACTATACTATAAAACTAATAGGTAGAATAAAGACTTCTACTTAAATAATAGATATACTAATAATAACTACTAGGTTAAATCTACTATTAAGATAGTAAAAAGGATTATTAATAATATAAAATAAAACCTAGTAGTTTCCTTAAGACTATTTACTAATAGATTACTTATACTACTTTTATAAATAAATTTATAAACCTCTTAGTTATTAGAAAACTTAGTTATACTAGAAAGAAAGATAACTGACACAGCCCTCCTAGCAGCCGTTCCGGATCTAACAGGAATAGTTAGGCTGCGATAGTGGCAGAGTATCGCACTAGCGTCTTGTGAAGTGACGCAGTGCGAAGGTGAAGAATAACGGAAACAAGCAATAACAAGGAAACTAAACAGAGGTCATAGAACAAAAGATAGGTCTCAGAAGTAAGGTATTATTATGGTTAACCTTCCTGCTAGAGGAGGTCAACGGCGCAGAGGATTATATACTCTATAGGCACGTGAATGTACACGTGCCTGTGGGGATGTCCTCCTCTGGCCTATCTATCTACCTTGTTCTGTGACAATAACTAAGTAGGTTTTAGAAACCCTAAGGAAAACTCTTCCCTAACAACCTAACTTAAAGGTTAATAAGACTATAGGGGAATTCTATAATAGATATAAGGATAGCCTACCTATAGCCCCTTTATCTAAACACCTAGGGAGTACTAATATAATATAGTGCTTACTAAAAGGTAAAAAACTAAAGTTTATAGGCCTACCTAGGTAAAATACTAGCCTACTTATAAAATAATACTAAATAGCTAGCTAGCTAATCTAACCCTTTTTAGTATAATATAATATATAATAATAGTAAACCTTATTACTACTAGCTATAAAGGTCTAATAACTACCTTTCTTAATATAGTTCTTAATACTTAGTAGTTTCTTAGTTAGTATAGGTTACTATTATAGGCTAGTACTTAGTATTAAGAAAGCGCTAGGCCTACTAGCTAAGAAGGCTAAAGGAAAAGTATAAAAACTACACCTACCTCTAATAAACTCTAATTATAGTAAGATATATACTAATTAATAGGTCTTTTAATTCTTAGACCTAATCTAAAAAAATAATCTAAAAACGTAAAGTATTAATAGAGAAATTATAAAAATACTAATATATATAAAAGTAATAAGCTTATAGTAATAACTATATATTAACTATATAGGTATATATATCTATACTATCTTTATAATAACTATAGGGCCTTTCTACTTATAGGCTTTATTTTTACCTTACTATTTTAAGCCTTAATATAAGACTACTTTACCCTATTATAATTATCCCTTTTAAATTAGTTATAAGTCCTTATAAAACTAATTTAAGCTTCCTTACGTTAAAGGTATATTAATTAATAATAAAAGAAAAAAAAGAAAGAAATATTATAAAGTGTTTAGCGCTTATAATAACAGCGAAGTTACTATTATAAAGTAAAACCTTATAGATATATAACCTTATTTTATAATCTATAGTAATTACTACTATATAACTCTTTACGTTAAGCCTTATATATCTTATCCTATTTAAAAGCTTAATAAAGTTAAAACTAGCCTTCTTAAGAGGGTAGATAGGTAAAGTTATAGTAGGTAATATTACTAAGAGTGCTTTATTTAATCTACTTCTATTAGTTAATATATTAATTAATATAATCTTTATAGAAGTAACTCTAAATATTTAAAACGTCTAGCTAAAGTAGGTATAAAAGACGTAAGGGTATTTCTAAATCTATTAAACTACCCTAATTATTATTATTATTATTCTTATTATTATTCTAAACGCCTAGCTTACTAACCTACCTAATAAAGGTATTTAGGTTAAATTTATTAGGAAGATTAGATAGTAGATTTAAAAGAGGGGAATTATTAGAGCTTATAGTAGATTAGGTCTATAAATTACCTAGCGTATTTAAAGCTATAGGTAGGGTCTTCTCCTTTAGTTACATATTAATAGGTAGAAGCGTAGGTATAGCTAAAGGTTAATATAACTAAAGAAGAGGCGCTAGGAAAATAAGGTTTTTACTAAAGTTATTATGTAACTAAGTAACTTTATATAAAAGTAGGTTATTATAAAGGCTTTATATATTATAAAACTCTACTATAATTATAAATACTATTTATAACGCTAAAGAGATTTTACCTTTAATCTTATAGTTCTTATTCTACTAATAGAGCTAGGTAAACTTAGTTAATAATACTTTAAGCTAGAAAAAGGTTTATACTTACTCTATAGTATAAAGACTATAAGTAAAGCTATTATTTTATTATTTAGTGTTTACTATATAGGCGTTTAATATAGTAACTATAATAGTATCTATTAAAGCTTCTAAGTAGTAGTATTAGTTTTATAATACTTTAACTATGTTTATAAATAATTTATTACACTTAGACGTTTAAGTAGAGTTAGTAAAATAAATATATCTAATAACTTAGTTAACTAGTAATACAGCCTAATAATTATTACTATAGTTAAGTAAGAAGATAAGGTAGTTAGAATTAGTAATAATATTAATTTAATTATAGATAACGTCTATAGTATTAAAAGTAATAGGAAAACTAAGTACCTAACTAAAGCTAAGAGGAGGAGCCTAAATAAATACTAAAGACCTATAAACACTAAGCTTAATAAAAGTATATACTTTATTACTATTAAGGTTCTCTCTACGTATTAAAGTACCTATAGTATTATATAATCTAGTAGTATACTTAAGCTTAATAGGGTTAAGCTCTCTTATAGTTAGGTTATTAAAGCGCCTACTAGTACTATATTAAGTAATAAGATACTTATATAATAACCCTATATATAATTTACCTAAAGAGGTATACTATTTAGCTACTAGGACTAAGTAGAGGTTACTAGGTAATAGATTTCCTTATAGCTATAATATGTTATAACTATTAAAATTATCTACTAGTTAGAATTAGTAGACCTAATAATTAAATAGTATAAAGTAAAGAGACTTAGTTACCTCTTCTTTAAAGATAATATCTTTATTCTTTTTAGCTTTTTTATCTTTAGGTTTCTTATATAAATTAAAATAATAAGTACTTTAGTAAAGCTTGTTTTTTATAATATAAATAATAGGGTTTTATATAGTTAGGTTTTAAATTATTTTACTACTATAGTTTTTTTTTACTTTATTTAGTAGCTAAATTACTAAATAACTAAAAGGTATTAGTATAAGAGGTAGAAAAAGTAATTTAGGTAGTAATACCTATAGTAGTAAAAAAGAAGTTATATCTTAAGTAGACTAAAGAACTTAAGTAGTTAGTTTTATAATACTATTATTATTTTTAGATCTATCTTATAGAGAGAGAGTATTTTAGTCTATTAGGGAACTAGTATTATTACCTAGGCTAAAAAGTCTAGAGGGTATTTAGGTTATAATTTTAGATATCTTTAGGAAATCTAACGCCTTTATAGCCTCTTACTATTCTTTCTTTTAGTTAGGTCTATTATTCTTAAATAGTATAATTAAGATCTATCCCTCCTTAGGAATATTATTATTTATAAAGTTAGCGCTTATATAGTTAAGCTAATTCTCTTTAGCCTTAGTAATAGAGGTAGTAATTAGGTATAATAAGCCTATATAAAAGAAGCCTTATACCTAATTAAGAAACTTAAGCCTTAATGCCTAGAGAGGAATATTAGTATTACCTAGGTTAACTAAAGTTACTTATTAGCCTATAACTTTATATACTATTACTAAGATATTTTTATATACCTTTTTAATACCTTATAAAAAAACCTTTATTTAGTTTTTAGCTTCTTTTTTCTTCTATTAATTATTATAAAAGTATAACTAACTACTTCTTTAGTTAACTATTAGACTTAAATAAATATATTTATTCTAAATAGTTATACTTATATAGAAAATTAAAAGGTTAGGATTATCTATTAGTAGAGGCTATATATTTTATAGTTCTAACTAGCTAGTATAGAAAGCTTTACTTCTAATAATAGGCTAAGTAGTAATAGCTTTAGCCTTATATAGGCTTTAGACTAAGTATATAAGTCCTATATAAACGTTATTAAGTTTAAGTAAAATTTTAGCTTTAAGAGTACTAATAAGGTTATATAGGCTAGCTATAAGTTATTAATAGTATAAAGGAGGTATCTATTTACTATATATATTTACTATAAGTAGTTAGTTTTTAATAAGGTCCTCTTAAGTAAAAATATTATTTATACCTATCTAAAGGCTAGTTTTAGTAAGTAGAAGTATTTTTAGGTTAGCTTATAGAGGCTATAGAGGGTTTTAGACTAAAGTGTTAGTAATATTAATATAGCTAGCTTATTCTTAATAAAACTTACTTATAGTAACTATCTTTAGTAATAGGATTAATAAAGTTACTTTTATTATAAATAGAAAGTTTTTCTTATAAAGCTTCTTTATCTTTACTTTACTAAAAGTATTATTATATAATATAAATTTTACTATTATCTCTAGTAGTTATTTTTATATTAACTATATTTATAATAATATTTATAGATTTAATTAACTTTATAAGTTATAATAAACTTAATATATTACTACTAGGCTTAAGTTTATTTAGATAAAGAAAAAGTAAAGTCTATAAGAAACACTTCCTTAATAATATTTCTAATAGATATAAAACTAAAAGAAAGAAATAAAAAGGAATAAAGAAACGTAATTTCTATTTTTACTTATCCCTTTTAAAGGTAAGAAAATAAAAATAACTTATAAAGAAAAAGGTATAAGATATAGTTATATAGAAGGTAAAAAAGGTAAAGTTAGTAAATATATAAATTAATAAAGGAAAAATCTACCTACTTCCTTTTACTTCCTCCTATATAGTATATTTACCTTTACTTTTCTACTAATATTACTAATCTACTAGTAATATCCCCCCTTTTTATTTTTATTTTTATTATTATTTAACCTATTTAGTTAAATACTTTTCTTATTTCTCTATCTTATAAAGATTCTCTTTCTATAAATAAAAAAGGAAAAAACCTCCTCTTACCTAAAGCTCTCCTTATTAATAGTATAGATCTAAGAATTACTACTTATAACTATAGCTAACTATAGCTTCTTAATTAATAGTATTAAAAACACTAATTAACCTTATCCTTATAACCTACTTATAAAGTAAATCCTCTAGCTACTTAAGGCTAATACTAAACCTATACCTTTAAAGAAGGTAAATAACTTACTTCTATATATATCTCTTATAAATAATTAACTTTAGGTATATCTATATAGTTTCTTTTTTTTCCTCCTCTAACTATTATTAACTTTAGCTATAGGCTGCTGCTTTACTAGTCTAAATACTTCCTAATATCCCTTAAAATAAGTACTTTAAGGTTATATTTATTCCTTAGATATAGCTAGACGAATTGCCTAGCGTTATATAATTAGACTTCTAGCTTAAATACCTTAGCCTAAGAGACTATAGTTATATATATTTAAGAACTAAAGGTTAAAGTAACCTTTATTAATAAGTCTTTATTTATTACTTTATAGCTACTATTTAAAGTATATAAATAGCTAAGGTATTTAAACGTGTTACTACTATATATAGCTTCTTTATTTAAGCCTATAGAGGTTATAATACTATACCCTATAGCTATTTTAAAAAGCGTATATATATAACTAGAAATAAAGAGACTAGTATTTAGGTCTATAAGCTATATTTTAAGTATATATCCCTCTTAAGAACTCTTTATACTAATTACTTTTACTATAAGACCTAAAGCTTTTACTTCTATAATAATAAAAGTATTTACTAGCGTTATAGTTATAGTATTAAGAAAAAGAGAAAAAAAAGAAAAAGTAGTAAGTTTAATAGACTCCTTATTCCTAACTCTAGAATCCTAATAACTATAGGTGTAAGCGCTATTAACTAATTTAACTTTTAGTAGTTCTTTAAATAGAAGCACCTAGCCTAAGCTATAAAGTTTAAGCCTAGCGTATTATTTTACTACGCTTATTACCTATTTACTTTTTAATAGCTAATACACTTTACTACTAAGTAGGTTATATCCTCCTTAGGACTTTAACTAGTTAAAAAGATATAAAATAGAGAAATAAAACTTTAGAATTAAGATTTATTTACTTTTAAAGTAGATAATAAAAGAAATTATAAAAGTAATATAAGGATAGGTCTAAAAATAAGTTAAAAGAAAAAGCCTTATAGATAAATAGTCTTTAATAAAAGGAATTATATATCTTTTAGTTTTTCTATTTTTATATAGTTCTTACTTTTCTTTATACTTATACTAGGTATTACTACTTCTAAAGTCTATTATTTTACCCTTTTATATACTACTTTAAGGTCTACTAAATACTACCTAGACCTTATAATAATAGCTTAAAAGGACTTATCTCTATTTTTTTCCCTAGATAATAAGGGTTCTTCTACCTCTTTATCTTTAATATTATCTTCTTTAAGTTATTCTTATCTAAACGTAGGGAAGACTTTTATAATATTTTATTTTAAATTAGATTTAAGAATCTCTAGATTAATAGGTTCCTAATACCTATTAGGTGCCTTAATGAATTTTTATAGTTAGTTACTACTAAATGTTTTCCTAATAACTTTATTTTTAGATAATATTACTAAATAGTATAATAGTATGTTAGAGGCCTAAGATAAGATCTTAAATAGTCCTTACTATTAGTAGTTAAGCTTTATAATTATAGACTTATTAATTAACCCTTTAACGTTAAACACTAAGACTAAGTCTCCTACTTTAACTTACTCTTCTTACTAGGTGTAAGTATATCTCTTATTATAATATTCTATAGCCTTTTAATATTATATTACTATAGCTTTCTAAGCTTTATTATAATCCTTATTAAGCTAAAGAAAGGCTTATAGTCTTATTTAGACCTCCTCTTCTCTTATTATAACTAAAACCTAGTCTAAGACCTACTACATAGGTATAAAGGTCTTAATTAAGGTAACAGCTTTATATCTATATATTAAGTAGAAAGAGCTAAAGCTAGTAAAGAAATAAACATTAGTTTAATCTATAAATAAGGTAGTAGAGAGATATAGCTAGGGATTAAGTTATATACCTTTAATAAAAGTTAAAAGTATATAAGTAATAGGTTAATATCCTATTTCTATAGCTTTATTAGCTTTAGGGTTATAGGCTAATATAACTCTCCTCCTTATACTATACTTTTTATTAAATTAAATTATATATTCTTTATTTTTAGGTCCTCTTTTAATAATTAATTCCTTATATAGACTATAATAGTAGATAATCTCTTTTTATATAAATTTAGTAACACCCTTTAAATTAGCTTTCTTTAGCTATTAGGCTTCTAGCTAACCTATTATTAGGTCTCTTAACTTAACTAAGTAGTATTTATTAACGCGTTATATATCTAGGGATACTTATATAAATAGTAAACCTTTAGGAGTAGTATAAGTTCTCTTATTATTAACCTACTATCCTTATTATAGTTAATAGTTAGGGTAGGATTTAACTGCTTCTACTACTTTAGTATATATACTATCCTAGATATAATAGTCTATAAGCCTTTTTACTATAGCTTCTTTACTATAATAGCTGCTTTTAGTATAGGTATTTATAATAAGGTAATAGCATTATTTATAGTTATTAACTACTTATTATAGTATTAGTTTTATTACTATTAGCTATATAAAAAGTAACTAGTCTTATAGAATATAGTTTAAAGCTTTACCCTTAAATTGTTAGTACTAGGCAGTATAAACTCTTAATAGTTATTATTATATTAATAAGTAGTATATAATCTACTTAGACTTTATTAAATAGGTTTATAAATTATCTAAAATAGTAGAAGGTATTATTAGGAGGTAATTAAGGGAGTTATTATTATTTATATAAACCTCTTCTATTCTTTTACTATTACTATATAACTATACTTCCTTAAAGAAAGATCTACTCTCTATATTAGTAAAGAAGATCTATAAATTAATCTAGTTATTAATTTCTCTTTTTACTTCTTTATCTAAAGTATCTAAAGGTCTTTATAGTTTTTATAATAATCTATTTACTATAGTGTTTTAAAATCCCCTAATATAGTAGACTTTAAAGTTAAATATATAGATCTAAGTAATCTATTAAATAACTAAAGCACTAGGAAGGTTAGTAGTAGTACTATTAAGTTATACTACTAGCGTTTAGGTATTAGTCTTTAAGATAAAGTGTTAGCTATATAGGTAGTTATAGTAGCGTTTTAAGGCCTTTAGGACTCTATAAAGTTCCTTTTTCCTAGCGTTATAGTTAAGCTTTACACTAGCCTATATCTTACTCTTAAACCTTATAACTACTTACTTATTACTAATAAATTAACCTAATACTTCTCTCTATCCTCTACTGCTTATATTTACTATAAGGTAAATAGTACTACCTTTAAGACTATAGTTAATTAAGATAAGTATAGGAGCTATAGTTAGCTTAGATTTAAGAATATCTATTATAGCTTACTATTTTAACTCCTATATAAGATAGGTATTCTTTTATAATAATATTATAAGAGGGTATATAATTATTAAAAAGTCTTTAACCTATATTTAATAGAAGGACGTAATACTTAGGAAGGACCTAAGATTAGTAATATCTTTATAAGTAAGCTATTTATAAATCTTAATTATCTTCTTTTAGTTAGGGTAATATCTAGAAGTTCTATAAATATAGCTAATAATTATTACTATAGTTTAGGCCTATTTAGACTTAACTACTATAACTATATAACCTATAAGCTTTAGGTTTACTAAGACCTTATTAATATTAATTAAATACTTAAAAATAAATCTATAAATACTAGGATAAGTTAAAAGCTTTATATTATTATATATAGAAGTAAGTCTTTAAATTATAATATCGTTAAGAAAAGCTTTATAATATATTAAGATAAGGTTATAGAGAATTTAAATTATAATATATATAAATTAAGTAACTAAGTTTATAGCTCCCTAAGGTAAAGTATAGTATTAAAGAAGGCTAAAAGGGGTAGTAAAAGTCGTTATATCTCTACTTATTATAGCTAGAGGGATTTAGTTATATTTAGAGAAAATATTAATTAGTAATAGTAGTTTATATATTATAAAATCCTTAGTAAAGTTATTTACTATTAGTAGTAATATAGTATCTTATAGTATTACTTTATTAACTTTTATTACTAAATTAATAAGGCGTATCTTACTATCCTTTTTCTTAATTAGAAAGAAAGGGTTATAATAAATAGTATAACTTCACTTAAGTATACTACGTTTAAGTTAATCCTTTAAGATCTTAATAACCTCTTTCTCTAAAGCTTATAAGATAGAAATACTTTTTAATTACTAAGCCTTATAAGGAATAGTCTTAATAACTTATAGAGGGGTAATAGAGGAATATACTTAACTATAATAAGAGAATTCCTAGGCTAATACCTTCTTATATACTATTAAAATAGCACTTAAGAGTTTCTTCTCTTATAGTAGTAGATAGTCTACTATAGCTAAAATAGCTTTTAGTTAATCTTTTGTTAATTAAGACCCTTTTTTAATATTTAAAAACTTTAGTGTAATTAGGTTTATAAATAGACTATTAAGATTAGGTTATAAGTTCTTTTTTACTTTCTCTTAGGCTTTTAGCTTCTACTTTAGGTTACCTTTAGGTATTAATCTATCTAATAGTACGTTATCTACTAAAATAATCTTTTTATTTTTAGTCTTATATATTATATAGACTTCTTCTATTAGTTAGTTATTATTAGGCTTAGCTTATAAATTAAGTAAGGATAAAAGGGGTGTAGTTAGTAAGTCTTATTACTAAAAGAGATAGTTAATATAGGAAACTATTTTAAGGCTTTTATTATAAGGGGTTTTACTTCTTTATTTCTATTTCTTTTTTAATTTCTTCTTCTTATTAGGTCTATAAATATAAAATTAAGAGTTAGGAGAATAACTATTATAGGTTTCTATATGTTTAATAGCTTTTAAAATTATCTTATAGATTTATTATAGGTTTAGTTATACTATAGCTTTAACTATTACTTTTAAGACGTTATTAAAGACTTCTCTATACTTATTAAATACTACTATAACCTCTTTATTATTCTTAAGCTAGTTTATAATATTATTAGGTATTAGTAGTGTAGTGTTAATATAGTTTAATTATATTATTAATATGTTATTTTATATCCTTATACTATTTAAAGTTATATTAAGCTCTTCTTCTTCTTTAATAGTATTAATGCTTTTTAGAAAGACTAGGCTACCTATTATATTAGGATTTATAATAGAGGCTACTATTTCCCCTCCTCTATAGGAAGTAATTTAGACTATTAAATACTAAAGAAATAATTTATATTAGTTATAAAGTCTAGAAACCTAGTAGTTAAACCTTTAGTATAGAATAATAGGAGAATATAAATCTTAGTATTTATAGACTAAAAGAGCCTTATAATCTAGTTTTAAGAATACTCTAAAGATATATAAGTCTTTAAGATAAAGGGTATACTAAAGATAAAGTTTTTATTATATATACCTTCTAGGAAAATAAAAAAGCTAATATTATTAATATAGCTATCCTCTAAGTAGACATTATCTATAATTACGCTTAAGAATTAAATATAGTAGGTTTAGTTAGTAATACCTTTAATCCTTAGGTTAGTCTTAACTATATTATTCTATAGGCTTATTTAGTAGATAAATAATTTACTTATAAGATTAATTACTAAACTACTATTAAGAATTCCTCTTACTAGAATATTATGTAAGGGGTCTATACGCCTGTAGGATAGGGAGCCCTTAGGATAAGACACCTAGCCTTAGAAGAATTACTCTAAGGGCTCCTTAGCTAAACGTTAGTAAAGCCTTACTAATAAATACCTAAGGCTAAAGTCAGAATCTTAAGATCTTTAGCTTAAAGTCTATATATTATAATAGACCTACCTTTTATACCTTTCTTAGTTATAGCTTTTAGCTATATATCTTTATAATTCTTTAAGCTTTATAGACTAAGATAACTAGTGTAAAATAGAATATTAGGTTATACTTCTAATAGTAATTATTTAGTAATCCTAAGGTAAAATAAAAGCTATAATAAACTATAGCTACCTAAAAACTATAACCTAATACTAATAACTATCCCTATAGGTAACTAGTAAGTATCTCTATATCTATATAATATAGACCTTAATAACCTTATAAGAGATACTCTAAAGGGAGAGGTATCTAAAGGTTAAACCTAAGGCTAAACCTTTAGTAAAGGCCTAGTGTTACCTATTATAAGTATAGGTTAGATATATAGACCTTAGTAAGGCCTAAAGTAAAAACTAAGTTTAGCTAGTATACTACAGATATTCTAAATATAATAGATTAAGATATAATAGTAATAAGCTAAGGCGTAGTAGTAAAATATAGAACTATAGAGGTAGAACTAAAAACTACTTTAAACGCTTACTAAACATACGTTAACTAAGGACTACCTAAAGGAGTATAAAAAACCCTTAACTTATAATTATAAGGTACTTAATAAAAAGGCTACTACTGTATAAATTAATAATTAGAAAAAGGCTATTAAGGAAGTAAATAACTTAAGGCCTAGTACCTTTATAGTATACTAAATTAAATAGGCCTTATTAAAGGTTATATTAATAATTTAAACTTAATAGAGGAACTACTATATAGGATTTAAAGAGGATATTATATAAGATAACTTCTTTATATTTATTTACTAAGTATATGTTAACCTTATAACTTAAAAGAGAAAATACTACTATACCTTATTTAGAATAAAAAAGAAGCTAAGTAACCTACCTATAGTATTCTTTAGTAAATAGTTAGTAATCTATAGTACGTTAGGTAATAAGATTAAAGAGGACTAAGTATAAGCGTATAACTTCTTTTTTAGGCTCTTAGTAGTACTATAGGAAGAGTTAATTTAGTAGAAAGTAGAGATTAATATACTAAGGAAAGTAGCCTAAAAAGCCTAAAGGTATTAGGAGCTAAATAATAAGTTATATAGTAAACCTTGATAAAATAACTACTATAAGAGGCTAAAGGAGAAGTTAGATATAAAGTAGTATCCCCCCTTATTTTAACGCTTTATACTCTAAATAGATAGTTAGGTATCCTTAATATCTACCTTATTTTTAAGATTTTATAAACGAGGTGTATTAAGGGGAAGAAGTAGGATCCCTAACTATAAGGTAAGTACTTTATAATAAAATAATAACGTAGTTACTTTTATATACTATAACTATAGGAAGCTAGGCTACTACTTAACTACTTATAGGATACCTAAGAATAGTAATAGTATACTAATTAGTTAGTAACTAAAGCTTTAGAAAGTAAAAATAAATATTATTCTTATAGGAATAAGGGTTTAGAAGCTTTTAGACTTAGGAAATAAATAACTAAAGATAATACTTTAGATTACTTCTTAAAGAAGAATATAGTCCCTATTAGAGAAACTACTATAGAGAGGGTAATTATTTTATAAAGGTATATTAAATATAAGGTTAGTATAGATATAGATACTTACGCCTAGGTTAATATTATTAGCTCTTACTTAGTATAGAAACTAAGTCTAGAAAAGATAAACGCCTTATACCTAGTGCTTATTAGATTTAATAGGAAGGAGATAAAGCCTAAAGTAACATACTAAGTAACGTTTTTCCTAATTAACTCTTATAGATAGCTATAGAAGGTTTAGTAACTATTTATTAAGGTAGATAAGCTAAAAAGCTTATTAGATCTCTTACTATTAAGGGAATCTATAGGATAAAAAGGAATAATTATTAATATAAGGACTAACACTTAGAAGTATAATTATATAGTGCTTACTAACCTAAAGTAGATTATAATAAAGATTATAGAAAACTATTAGAAGGCTTATGTTACCTATATTTATAGAGCTACTTTAGAAAATAAACTAGTAATTACCTTTTTAAGAGAAATAGAAGAAAAAGGGGATCTATAAGTATAACTCCCTTTAGAACTTAAATTAGAGTATAAAACGTTTAATAAAGAGGTAGTAAAAATAATTAACCTTCTTTTTAATATAAAACACTCTATTAATTTAGAGAAAGATAAGAAACCTCTATTTAGACTAATCTACTTACTAAGTAAATAATAATTAGAGGAACTATAAGCCTATATTACTAAGAACTTAGTAAACGGTTGTATATAACCCTTAGTTAGTAAAGCTAAAGCACCTATCCTTTTTATCCTTAAGAAGGATAAAACTATATAGCTTTATATAGACTACTATAGGCTTAATAAGGTTATAATTAAGAATAAGTATCTATTAGCTTTAATTAGTAAGCTTTTAGAGAGGCTTTAGTAAGCTAAATAGATTTTAAAGATTAATCTTAGAGATATATACTATTATATCTATATTAAAAAAAAAGATTAGTAGAAGACTACGTTTTATATATAATATAGGTATTTTAAATATACTATTATACTATTTAGCCTAACTAATACACTAGTAACCTTCTAAGTATATATTTACTAAACGCTTAGTAAATTAGTTAATACTTATTATATTACGTATATAGATAATATTATAGTTTATTCTAAAATAAGAGAGTAGTATATAAAAGATATTAAAGGGGTACTATAAAGGCTATATAAGGTATAGCTATATATAAAGCTTAGTAAGTATAAATTTTATACCTATAAGACTAAATTTCTAAAATATATTATCTTACCTAATAGTATTATAATAAATAAAAGCTAAGTATAAGTAGTTACTAAATAAAAGCTACTATAGTCTATTAGAGAAATATAAGTATTTTTTAGGTTTTATAACTTCTATTAGAAGTTTATACTAAAATACTTAGGGATTATTACCCCTATAATATTAATACTTAAGAGTAGTAGCTTTAAGTAAGAATAAGAGTTTAACTAAACCCTAGAAGTATAAGAAGCCTTTAATAAGCTTAAGGCTGCCTTCTACTTAGTAACTATTTTATAATATTAGGACCCTATAAGGGAGACTAAAGTTAAGACTAATATATTATAAAAAGCTATTTTATAAATTTTATCTTAGCTTATAGAGGGCTAATAGTAACTTATTACTTACCTTTTATAGAAGCTATTAGACACTAAGTAGAGATAGGCTATAGGCTAATAAGAGCTTTTAGTAATAGTAAAAAGCTTAGACTATTAGGCTTACTACTTATAGAGAATATTAAAGGTTTTTATAGTCTTAATAGACTACTAAGCACTAAAAGGTGTTATTAACGCGCTAGTGTAAGACCTTTATAAAAGGTTTACTAAATAGGTTTACTACTTATTAGTATTTAACTTTAAAATCTACTATTACTTAGAAGTAATAAATCCTATAGATAGTCTATTTAAAAGGCTAAACTATATAGAGGGGGAAGTAGTATATAATAATATACTTCTTATACTTTTAAAAAAGTTAAAGCTTATAAAGAAGCTATTACTAAATAGTTAGTAAGCTATTACTACTACTAAAGGTAAAAGTAAAGTAGTAAAAGCTTTTATATAAGCTATTAAAGCTATATTAGAAGGGGAATCTTCCTTACCCTAAAGACCTTATAAGACCTAAGAGTCTTAAGGTACTACTATAAAAGTTATAGCTATAATAACCTATAGCTAAAAGGGCTAAAAAGAGTTATAAAACGCTTAGTAAAAACCTAAAAAAGGGGAGGAAATACCTAAAGCTAGGATTATTATTCTAAAGTAATATATCTTACGTATAGTTATAAAAAAGCTTATAAAGCGTAAAATAGTATTACTCTAAAAGCTATCTAACGCCTTAGAAGATTTTATCTAAAGACTATAGGCTAAAGATAAAAACTACTAGAAGTAGGTAATAAAAGCTTATAGACTAGCTAGAGAATAAAAGGGTTATTACCTAAATAAAAAAGAGACCTTATTTTATAAGATAAGACTAGTTATTCTAAATAAAGCGTTACTACGCTTAGTAATTATTTACTAACATTATAATAAGCTAATAATAGGTTATATAGAAGTAAATAAGATATAAAAGCTTATCTTAAGGTTATTTTACTAGCTAGATATTCTCTTAGATATATAAGACTATATCTAGACGTACTAAGTATACTAAGGGGTTAAAGTACCTGGTATAAGCCCTATAGGAAGTTATAGTTATTACTAATACTGGTATACCTATTTAAGAAAATTAGTATAAACTTTATTATAGGCCTATTAGTAAGTGTTTATAATAATAGTACTAAATATAATAGTATTTTAGTTATTATTTATAGCATAATAAAGTTTACTATATTCCTCTTAATATAGAAAACTATTACTACTATATAACTAGCCTATATTCTTTATAAGAAAGTTAAATATAAATTTAAAACCCCTAGAGGTATTATAAGTAATAGAGATAAGTTACTTACTAGTAAGTTTTAGTAGGAATTTACTATAGAAAAAGAAATCTATAGCTAGTTATCTATAGTATACTACCTCTAGATAGATAGGTAGACTAAAAGAATATATTAAACACTTAAGAGATACTTATAAGTGTATATTAAAAGCTTAATAAATAGATAGGTAGTATAACTCCCTAAAGTAAAGTTTATATATAATAATAGTTACTATATAACTACTAGCCTTTTACTAATAGAGGCCTTATATAGGTATAACCTAAGATATATTAAATATATCCTGTTTTTTACTAAAACTATAGTATAAAGTATAAAAGAATAGCTTTTTTATATTAGGAAACTTAGAGTAGATATATAACGCTACTAGTAAAAAGCTATTAAGGTATAAATAAAGGGGTATAACGTAAGGTATACCCCTAAGGAGTACTCTTATAGAGAGATTATTAGACTTTTAATAAAGAACTTTAGGTTTAAGAATAAAAAGCTAATACTAAGATTTATATAAGTAGCTATAGTAAAAAGAATTAGCTTCTAGGCGTATTAGGTCTACCTACTAAAAAAATATTAGTATATATATAATATATTTTTAGTATTAATAATTAAGCTATAGAATAATTAGTAAGCGTAAGGTAAAAGTAAGCTAACCCTTTCTAACCTTAAAGATAAACTAAAAGAATAAGAAGTTAAGGAGGTTATTACTAGCTATAGGTTAATAAAGGATTACTAGTACTTTATTAAATAGGCTAATTAGCCTATTAAATATAATATATAGGAGTTAGAAGAATACTTTTAGAACGTATAATAAAAAGTTACTACGTATAAAAGAAATATAAGTAAGAAGTATAAGAAATAAGATAATAAATAATATAGTATTAGGTTATTATTATAGAAAGCTTACCTAGCTATAGGTAAAAGAATATATACCCCCTAAGGAACTAGGTTAAAGGCCTACCTAAGGTATTATAATATAAAAAATAGAAAAGTAACCTAGCTACTAATATTAAGCTATACTATAGGGTTATAGGTAAATACTTACTAAACACTTACTATAGCTACCCCTACTTATTCTTAATTCTTAACTTTATCCTCTTTATCTTAAGTTTCCTCTTTTTTAGTCTTCTCTTTAGACTCTACCTTAGAGTTATTTTAGACTATACTAAGCTTAATAGTAGCTTTAGTAGCTATAGCTTTATCCTTTTTATACTTATTAGTAAAGGCTTATATATTACTTTTTAAGTAAGGGATAAAGTAATATAAACCTAAATTAGTAGTATTAAACTTTTAGATTACTAACTACTTAGTAATCTTATTATAAATCCTATAGATATACTTATAATTATTATTAAAATAGTTATAGTAGAAATAGTTATAAGAGAAATAAATCTTAGTATAAGTTATATAGGCTTTATACTTCTACTTCTCCTTATATAACTTCTTCTTTATATTATGCTTCTACTTTTCTTTATATAACTTCTTTTTTACCTTACGCTACTTCTACTTAGCCTTTTTCTTCTTATATACCTTCTTAATAGTAGCTATAAAGTAAGCGCTTAGTAAAAAAGCCTTATTATTAGTATTAGAATTATAAGAGGCGTTATTAGTATTATTAGATATAGTAAACTTATTATTATTATTATTAATAACTATAACCTTTACTTACTTTTAGTAACGCTTTACTATACTATTAGTAG
Source organism: Colletotrichum cereale (assembly GCA_034509685.1). Lineage (NCBI taxonomy): Eukaryota > Fungi > Ascomycota > Sordariomycetes > Glomerellales > Glomerellaceae > Colletotrichum > Colletotrichum cereale. Next base: position 6,623 of record JASUDE010000060.1, on the reverse strand, counting down.
TAGCTCCCTTAAGCTTATACTTCTTCTTCTATAGGGTTTTAGTTATAATACTATAACTAATAGGTATAAAGCTAGTAATATAAATAGCGTAAGTTAAGATAGAATTATTAATATACTTAGTAATAGTTTAATAAAATTCCGCTTACTTAGGAAGCTTCTTAAGCTTACCTTTAGCCTTTAACTTATTATAATAGAAATCCTAATAGCTATCTATACTCTTAATAGAAATACGTAAGTAATATATATAGGAATTATCTTAAACGTAAGTAGGCTAAAGCTAGTTAAGCTAAGATATAATATCCTTTATAAGGATAAGTCCTACTTAAGAAGTAAGGTTAGTTTTAATAAACTATTAGTAAAGCTTAGGTAATAAATATTAAGCTAGATAAGTAGACTAAAATACTTATAGTTAGATACTATCTTTTATAAAGTAATCTACTATATATTAATATTACTATAAACGCCTAGTAATAGGTTACTATAGTAGTTAGTAATATAGTACTAAGTAGAAAAAACATACTTAAGGTAATTTAAGATATATTAGTAACTAAAGGGAGTTATTATATACTTATTAATATAATAGTAAAGATATATAAAAGTATTCTAAGTCTCTTAAGTAGTACCTTAAAGCTCCTTTAAAACCTAAAATAGTAGTTAGTACTACTAAATTATTAGTAAAGGATTAGTAAAACTTACTATAGAATATTATTTCTTATTAATAAGATAGGTAATATATTTAGTAACGTATACACCTTAGTAGTAATATAGGTAACTAAGGTTATAATAAAGCTATTCTAAATAATTAATATAAAGGGGACCTCCTTCTAAACCCTTAAAGCTAACCTTAGGGTTATAAGGCATCTTAATAACGCTAGTAGTATAAATAATAACGCTTATTATTATAGATAGTTTAGTAAGGACTTAGTAAAAAGATATATATTAAGGAAAAATCGTTAAGAATAAAAAAAAATTACTATATATAAAGAAGAATTAATAAGAATATAAAGAACTTAATAAAGGCTTAGTAAATATAGTATAAGAAGAAATAAAAGACTAAATAAGTTAAGAAAAAAAGGATAATAATAAGAAATATAAAAGAAGATAGTAAAAACTTAATAATAGCTTTATATAAGAGAGAAAAAAAGAAAAAAGAAAAAGAACTATTACTTAAAAAGAAAAAAGAAAATTAAGAGGAATAAAAATAAAAAAAATAATAAGATAATATACGTAATAGTAAAAATATAAGAAGCTATTACTAAAGAAGAGAGATAAGTAATATAATATAATAATAATAAAGTAAAATAAAAGTAAAGTAACTTATTATTACTTTATAAAACCCTTATATAATAGGAAATATAACTATAACTAATACACTAAGTTTTAAAAACGTTTAGTAGTAAAGAAATTTATTTTAGACTATAAAGTAATTATAGTAAAAAGAAGCTAAAAGCTTACTAAGAATTATAATACTAAAATAAAACCTATTATTTAATAGGAGAAGTTAATAAAGGCTACTAAAGTAAGAGGTAATAAGTTAGTAACTAGTTAGCACTTAGGATAGTAAACCTACTTATCCTTAGGGACTAAGGATTTAAGGAGAGGGGTAATTATAAGGGGTCTATACGCCTTTAGGATAGGGAGCCTTTAGGATGGGACACCTAGCCTTAGAAGAATTACTCTAAGGGCTCCTTAGCTAAACGTTAGTAAAGCCTTACTAATAAATACCTAAAGCTAAAGTTAGAATCTTAGGATCTTTAGCTTAAAGTCTATATATTATAATAAACCTACTTTTTATACTTTTCTTAGTTATAGCTCTTAGCTATATACCTTTATATACTTATAGTTACTACTTAGACTAATACTATTATAGAAGTATCTTTATTTTTATTTTTTAGTAAGCCTTAAAAGGCCTATTAGTACTACTTTATATAAGAAGCTAGCTTTACTTTTTTTATCTTTTAGGTAATTTTTTATACTTAAGATAGCTATTTTATATAGTTATATAGTAGTAAGTAGACTATAACTAGGTATTCCTTTAATCTTTAGTTAAGTACTAATTTAAGAAGAGATATTTAGACTACTATAGGCTATTAGTTCCCTTTTACTTTAGCTAATATATACTTAAACTTTAGAAGAAATATTACTAGGCTTTTATTATTCTTTTAGTATAGTATATATATAAAAGTAGTAGTATATAGTTAGGTATTAAAGTTAAAGTATATTTAGTTAAGGTATATAAGGAAATTTTAGGTATTTAGTAACTATTATTCCCTTTAGCTATATAAAAAGTACTAACTACCTACTAAAAACTAAAGCCTAAGTATAAATTAATTAAGTACTATAACTTTTAGTTTAAAAAGTAAAAAAATTAATTTATATTAATTTTATTTTTTATTTACTAAGCCTATACTATATACTCTTATTATTTACTATTAAACTTTAGTAGGGAGGGTAAAAGCTTCTATCTAAGTCTATTATTAAGTTTTTTACTAGGTATTACTAAAGGAGTACTACCTCTTAGTATAATTAACCTTATAGTCTTTATTACTTTTATTTAGTATTACTTTAGCTTTATAGTAAGCTAAGTAATCCTATTTTAAAAAGGCCTAATAGCTTTATTTACTAACTACTATAGTTAGTCTTTTATTATTCTATTAGCTATTATTAAGCCAGTAGGGAGTAGCGCTTAACCTAGTGTTATTTTTTATAAGTAAAGTTAAAAGTATATAAAAAGCTAGCTTTAAAGTATATTTAATTAGTAAAGTACTTTTATTACTATCTACTTTTAACCTAAGGAGGAAAAAGAAAAATAGGAAAATCCTATTATATTAGTCTATATAGTATAGAGGAAGCACTAGTAAGGCGTTAGTAAGGCGTTAGTTAGGTATAGTAGCTTAGGTAAAGCCTAAGCTAATATACTATAATAGGGTGAAGTAGTCTTACGTTAAGGCTTAAAACAGTAGGGTAAAAATAAAGCCTATAAGTAAAAGGGCCTTATAGTTATTATAGAGATAGTATAAATATATATACCTATATAGTTAATATATAGTTATTACTATAAGCTTATTACTTTTATATATATTAGTATTTTTATAATTTCTCTATTAATACTTTACGTTTTTAGATTTTCTTTTTAGATTAGGTCTAAGAATTAAAAGACCTATTAATTAGTATATATCTTACTATAATTAGAGTTTATTAGAGGTAGGTATAGTTTTTATACTTTTCTTTTAGCCTTTTTAGCTAGTAGGCCTAGCGCTTTCTTAATAGTACCTAGAGGTAGATTTTATCCTTTAAAATAGTAGAGATCTATCCTCTAGAGAGTAGTTTAACCCTTCTATATAGCTTATATAAATTAATAAATAATATAATATAAAACGTATTACTTCTACTATAGATATTAAGATAAAATTTAGTAACTATAAGTATTAGTTTTATATAACCTATAACTCCTAATAGAGTAATATAAAGGCTATATACTATTACGCTATAAAGAATTAGGTTTATAAATCCCTTTATTAGCTCTATATATCTTACTAAAGTATCCCTCTCTCTACTTAACTAGGTTACGTATTACCTACTAACTAACCTACCTAGCGTATTTAGTAAGACTACCTATAATAATTCCTAAAGTGGAACCTAAGGAGGCTATTAGCGCCTTTAAGAGGATATACTATAAGAATATTACTAGGAACTAAAGCATCTTAAGGTAGAAATACTAAAGGCCCTAAAGACCTCTCTAGAAGAGTTAAAAGCAGCTAGCCTAAATAAGTATTACTTATTCCTATATCCTTTTATCCCTTATATATATATATTTTATTAAGAACTAAAGGAGACCTTTAGTTAGATAAAAGACTCTTAGATTTAAAACATACTAATATAGATAAGAAATAATAGTAGTCCTACTAAGCTAATAAGTGTAGTAAAAGTACTAGTTAGGTTAAAACTAATAAATAATAATAAAAGTAAGGAAATAAGAAGAGATATTAATAGAGTAAAACAGACGTATAAGATAGCTACTAAAAGTAATAAGGAGTTATATAGCTACTATATACTAAAAACTAAAAAACGTCTACTTAACTTATTATATAAGAAGTATAGAGTTATTATTTAGTAATAAGCTATAAACTAGTAGCTAATTACTATTAATAAAAAATAATAATTATACTATATTTCCTATACTATTTAAACCTTTCTTAGACCTAATCTAAGATATCTAACCCCTTTTATATTAACTCTAACTTAGAGGACGGCTCCTTAAAGGGTAAGAATATTATATTTAGTCCTTTTATAGGTATAAGCTTTAATATAATATAGTAAAAAGCTCTTAACCTAAAGGAGGTTAATAATAGAGGTATATAGAGTCCTCTAAAGTAGAGTTCTTCTTTTAACTTTACGCCTATAACTACTAATAGTATAAATACCCTTATAAAGTATATAATAACTATTACTAATTACCTCTAACTAGCTTAGTTAATTAATAAGTAACTAACTATTACGCCTATAACCCCTTACTCTATAAAAGCTCCTAAGTTTAAAAGTAATAATATATCTAACTTCCTAAATAAATATAATAATATAGTATCTCTCTTTTAGAAAAGCGTAGCTAATAAGATTAAGGAAGTTTATATATATAGTACTCCTAACTTCACTAAGGCTATAGAATCCCACACTATAAGATAAGTCTCTTAAGATATTACTAAGGCTTAATTAATAAAGGTCTTTAGATTAGTAGACCTAAAGACTTATTAAAACCCTAATAAGGACTTATAGAACCTTATTAATAGTCCTTATATTAAAAATAATAATCCTAATAGTATAATAACCCTTCTATTAATAATTTAAACCCTATAATATAAAGCTAAGGCTTATAGTAACACTATACTAGCTAATTTAAAACTTATATATATTATTTTTTACTATCTTTTATAGTAAGCTATATAAGCTGTTACTAAAACCCTTAGCTATAAAGTAACTAAAGTGCTTAAAAAGAGCTAGACGCACGTTAAAGATACACTAGTATAATAGTCTAAGAATTAGCTTACCCTCTAATAGTTAACTAGGTAAGTTAAATTAAAGCCTATTACGTTACTACTATAAGTTAATAAAATAAGCCTAGCTACTAAGACGTTAAATAGCTAAGTAAATACTACTATTAGTTAAGCTATTACCTCTACTATAGATATACTTATAAATAACTTCTAGGACCTCTTAGTTAATAAGGTAGGAGTTTAGGTAAAGTTTTAGGTATTAGTTAATTAGATTACCTAGCCTAATAGCTTTATAACTCTTAATATTAGAAACCTTAACCCTATAATAAAAGGGTATTAATAATAAGGATATTCTTAAACCTATAGTAATAATAACTATAGTTATAAAGAAGGTTATTATTATAAAAAAAGAAATAGGTATAGATATAGAGGAGGTTATAGTAGCTACTAAAACTACTAAGGTGTATAATAATAATACTATAATCCCTTTTATACTAATAGTACCTATTAGTTTTATAAATCTATAGTATATATTATTCTTAGATATAATAAGGCTTACTACTATATTACCTATTATATTTACTATTATAACGCTTCTTACTAGTTTATTAGTAGCGTTAAAGATCCTAAAGTTATAGTTAAGGTTAGCATTATTAATAAAGGCTAGTAGAAGATATAGCCTAATAGTAAGATAATCTTCTATTATATCCTTACTTATAAGGGATTATTTAAATTTATTATTAATATAACCTATATTATATATTATAACTTTTAGCCTAAACTAAAAAGTAATATTAGGAGCTATAAGTCTTATACTACTACTAGATTACTATAGGATAGGTTTATAAATTATACTTTAGTTAAAGAGGTTACCTTTATAAAAGACTATTTAGATTCCTTTTATATTACTACTTTATAAAGGTATACTAAAGATATCTATATAGTAAAGCGTACTAAAACCTCTAATTATTAACGTAAGCCCTATAGTACTTACTCCTAATATAAAGTACGTTTAATTAACCTACTAAATATTTAGTAACCTTAACTAGATATTACTAATAGGGTAATAGAGGTAGAAGATAATAAAGACTAATAAGAAGAAGTCCCTAATATAGTAATAACTTTAAAAATAGAAAAGCCTTTAGACTTTTATTCTCCTTTTTAAAGCTTTAGTATATAAGGAAGCTAAACCCTTATATAAAAGATTATATATAAGCAAACAAATAATAAGATTTTAATACCTAAAGAGTTCCTTTAATAGGCTTAGCCTAAATATAATAATATAGTTTATTAGTAAGCTAAGGTAACTATAATAGACTATAAAGCTAAGCTTATAAAAAAAGCTTATAATATTTTTATTATAGTAGATAAACACCTTCTATAGTATTTTAATAAGGTAGAGAACTAAGATACCGCTATTTAAGGATATATAAAATAATAGAACTAATCTAGAGGTTTTTTACCTAACCTTATAATATTATAACTTATAATAACTAATACTTTAAAATATTTATAGACCTAATCTATAGACTTTAGAGTTAATTTAATTAATATAGTCTTTAAAGAAATAAACGCTATTAACCTTAATTTAGAATAAGCTCTTACTACTATATCTTAACGTATTATAGTATA
>JASUDE010000059.1:146941-161413 GCA_034509685.1 Colletotrichum cereale | reverse complement strand
GGTCTTGGCGGGAGGGGAGAGAGACTTGCTGTCCGTCATGCCAACCTACCTAGGTAGGCACCTAGACCGAGAAGGGCAACTGGCGGCAAGCGAGTAGAAACACGCCCGGCCCGAGGCTTTCGCGAGATGAGAGTCGGCCATTCTGACGTTTCCTCTCTTTCAGTGTTTGCTTTGGTGTTGGCAGGAGTGCGCCTCCGCCTCCCCCTTTTTCCTCCTGTCATAACCCCCGAGAAAGGAAACCGTTTCGCCGTGCTAGCGAGGCCACGAATCCTAGAAATAAGACAAAGGGTTTAACCTGTTCAACTGTTCAACAGCCATTACATCATGGGAAAACAGGGACAACGGGGGGGACGGGGGGGCTTGCGATGTACTGGTGGATGTACATCCTATACCTGGGGCATACGAACACCGTTTGCGACGACAACTCGATAGAGGTGTTCAAAGACTGTCGGGAATCCACGCGTACGGCTGTCTATGATGGCTATCCGCGGAAAGCCCGACTATACTCCCGCGGAGTCGATGACCGGTGAAGAAACAAAGCTCTCTGCTGGGTGATTTGACTTCCCATCGCTTCCTCCCCCCCTTGACTATGCCTGTTTCCCTACTCACCATCCGACATTGCCGTTGGGCGATCTTGATTCTGTCGACGGATGGGGATACCACCCCGACAACTGCCGCGTAGGCGAGCTTCCACACAAGCGTGACAAGTGAGCCAATTTCGGCACCTGGCGGGCGGCACCCCGACGGGGGGAGCATGTACACGCGAGGCACGCCCGTCTTATTCGCTCGTCGGACGTTGGCAGCGTGTGCGGTGAGAGAGAAGGCCGTCTATGGTGGTGATGCCCACGTGTTCCTTCTACCCTACCCCAACCCTCTCTCATCCCCGAGAGACGCTGCTAGAAGTCATGAGTAACGTTCAAGACGATAAGAAGTGACCTCGCCTGGTTGGTGCCGAGGAGAACTACGCATGTTGGAGGCGTAGATGCAAGCTGTTGGAGGCGTTTAGCGTAGCCAAGGTCACTTCATCGGTGACGGAGATGTATCTGCCGCCCTTGGCAAAATTGTCATTTGTCATTTGCCTTTCAGGAAAGAGAGAGCGAAGCCACTGGGACAGAACACATCCTGTTCTTTTGACTGCTCTCTCCCGAGACATATGATCCTCCAGGCGATGAACGGGAGCCATTCCGCTACATCCTGATGCCCAGCCGGTCCTTCGGGGTGTTGCAAGGACCCCGATCACGCTTCTCTTAGCCTCTGACTGCTCCTTCTTCTCGAGCAATGATAGAGTTTTGGATGATCGCCAGCTCGACAACTCTTTATTCCCGGCGATGGGGAAGCCGGACATATCGATTGGTATACCCGGTAAAGATATCTCGCGTCGGGTCGGCCTTTTTAAGCTCCTAGCTCGAGATGATCTGGCTATCCCACCCTCTTGCAGGCTAGGATCAAGGCTTATGCAGGAAGGGTGCACCGTTCCCGTCAAATCGTCGGATCTGCAGAGGGACGCAGGGTAAGGTGAGCACTAGATTGATTGGGCTGGTCTGGAAGCACCTAGTTCAAACATCACATCTTGGCGGGGCGGGGGCAAAGGTGCAGTGAATAATGGCTGCGTTCTCTCGCGGAAGAAAGGCAGAATGCCAAACGTTTCTTTTTTTGTTCCATTAACCTGCCTTACCGAAACCGACCGTATGCATCCTCTCTACTCCGTACATTAAGATTTACGACAAAAGAAATTAGAGAAGTCGAGTTTTCCAGTGTGCTTGGGACAGAGGAGAGGGGGAAGGGGAAGGGGTGGCCTTCTTTGGTGATTTGTTCATTCTGGACAGGCTGCCTTCCTGGTATCAGATGTGAGGGAAACCACTGACGAGTGCGAGACACACACGTCCTACGATTCGCAATGTGCCCGATGAACCAAACGCCAAGCAATAAGAGACACCCTACCGTGCTGCAGCAACATCTCACAGCCTGATAACCAGTTTGAGGGACCCAAAATTGTCACATCTCAGGAGGGGGGGTATTGTGTAGTCGAGTGCCAAGCTACTTGCAAACGCTTTCTGTCGCCCCTCACCAGTCCCCCCCCGTTGTCGTTTGTCCCCAGGCGATGGAAACATGAAAAAAGTCTGTTTTGTGATGGTGACCACCCAACAACCTAGAAAAAAGGACAAGACATCCCCTCTCAGTATCCTGGAAAGCGAATAGGATACCGAGCCATAAAGAGAATGCTGTTTGTCCCAGGTCTCGGCCCCCCTCAATTACACCATGCCTGCCGCTGAAGTGGTTGCTGCAGGCTTCCAAAGTGGTGTCTTAGAAGTAGTCGAAGCGCTGATGCTGCTGTTGGTGCTGGTGCTGCTGTTGCTGCTGTTGCTGCTGTTGCTGCAGCATGGGGGCCGCGTGCCCGATCATGGGTAACTCCTAGTTGCCATAGTATCCGTTGGTGTTGTTGGCGCGGCTGCTTCTTATCGTCTGGCCAGAGTGCTGGTCGGGGTAGGTCTCGAAGTACGGGTGGTTGCAGGCGCCCTTGGCCGAGATGCGGCTGGCCGGGTCGTACACCAGCATCATCTCGAGAAGCTCGAGACCCTCGGCGTCGAGGTTCGTGCACAGGGGTTGAGACTCGTCTCGGATCCACTTGGGGAAGGAGCTCTTAAAGTCGGGGTACGAGGTGACACCGGGCCAGACATCCTCGGTCGGCGTGCCGAGCGCGCTGCGAGAGACAGGTGTTAGCGAATTATGCAAAAGACGAAGCAAGTCCATTCGTGAGGGCCGCTGTACGTACCGGAAGATCTTGAAGATCTCATCAATCTCGGAGTCGCCAGGGAAGAGAGGCTTGCGGGTGCACATCTCGGCAAAGATGCAGCCAACGGACCACATGTCGACGCCGGTCGAGTACTGGCGTCCACCGAGCAGAATCTCCGGGGCGCGGTACCACAGGGTGACCACCTCGTGGGTGTAAGTGCGCAAGGGGACACCGAAGGCGCGCGCGAGACCGAAATCAGCCAGCTTCAGGTTGCCGTCTCTATCGATCAACAGGTTCTGGGGCTTCAGGTCGCGGTGGAGGACGCGGTGGGAGTGGCAGTAGCGCACACCGTCGCACAGCTGCCACATGAACTTCTGAATGACGGTCTGGCCGAGACCGAGACGGCCCAGGGACTCGGAGCTGCCCTCGGGCAGGGCCTTGCCGCGACCGCCGTCGGCAACGGGGAGGGACTCCATGTACTTCTTGAGGTCGAGGTCGAGAAACTCGAAGACGAGGTAGAGCTTGTGGCCGTCGGCGTGGACGATGTTGAGGAGGCGCACGATGTTGGGGTCGCGCATCTCCTTGAGAAGAGAGATCTCGCGGATGGCGGTCGAGGGGACGCCCTCGTCCTCGGCCTCGAGACGGATCTTCTTCAGGGCCACAATGCGACCGCCATTGAGGAGGTCTCGGGCCTTGTAGACGACACCGTAAGTGCCTAAACGAAGGAGGGAAAATTAGCATTTTATTTGTGCGAGAGTGGTCTTGCGTCATGTTGTTGCCAGATTTGGTGCCCGGGGTTGCAAAGGTCTTGGGGGGGGGATGCATACCTTCACCGATCTTCTCGAGTTTCTGGTAGTTCTCCATGATTGCGATGCAAGGGAATTGACAAAGTGAGGGTCAATTCGTGAAAAGCGGTCGCAAGAGCTAAATCGATTCGACTCGTCTGCTGGTCGAAAGAACGTTGAAGGCAGTCGTGAGGTTCAAAGCAGCCTTTGTTGGTGGGGGTGGGTTAAGGGCGCTGCGTTGTGTAGTCACCTCGGGGGTCTGGAGGGGCACTGGTGTGCTGAGAGGGTCTCTCTCTCCGGAAACAAAAGGTGAGAGCCGCCCAAAGGGAGAGAATCGGTCGTTGTCGTCGTCCAGGGGGAGGGGGCAACGTGATGCACGCAGGGGGGGGATTGGGCAACAGAAAATATCAGAAGTTGGCCGCTACAAGAAGGGGAATCGCCATGGGAGGAAGGGGAGGGGGGAGAGAAAGAAGAGGGGATTGCAAATGTTGTCGTCGGTCGCAAAAAGGCCCTGGCGGGAAGAGCGTTGTCGGTCGGCGGATTGGGCGATGTTTTGTGGTGCTAAAATTGCACTTGGTTGTCGTTGTTTACTAGCAATGAAGAAAAACAAGGCGCGATCTGATCTCACCCAACCAAGGGCCGCTGTAGCCAGGGTCGCGTCCTAACTTGTGGCCTGGACTTCCCTGACAGACTGGCCGCGCCAAGTCTTATCGATAACGAACTTTATCCTTTCCCGTCCGTATCGATAAGGTCGCTGGTGGTGGGGTCACGGACTCACTCTCACTTTTGTCCCACATGGGGGGGAGAGTCACTGAAGCTTGGAACGTACAATAGATATGAGGGCTCAGACTATCAAGAGACGACGGCACTGGTTGACAAGTTTTATATGAACTTTTCCCCTCAATAGCACCTTTCAACCAGTTCTACTTGCTCGCAGTTTCCTTTGTAAGCTTCGTGTCGAAACGGCCCACAATGGCGGCTGGAATAGTCGAGCTCGATGCTCATGAGCAGCCGTCAGAGGCGATGCGGGCACGGTGGAAGGGGTACTCAAGGGCAGACCAAAAGGAACTCATAAACGGGGGTTCCATCGATGACCCTAGATCATCAGATCAAGCTGGGAAGTTCTCTGTGGCTGGGAAGATTTCGGTCGACCAACTCACAACTGCTTTCTCTCACATTAGCCCAGCCGCAGTCGACGCATTAGAACTTCAGGAGGTGCCCATTCTTTACCACCCGCTTCTGCCAGGTATGTAGGTCGTGCTGGAGCACAAAATATCTGGACGGCTCACTAAACCACTTTCTAGGCCTTCTCGTCGCACCTAACCTGGTGCCTCCTGAAGTTCAAAAGACTCTCCTCTCGCTGATGGTCAACCGAGACCTCAGCGTCCCGACACACCAAACGAACCTTCACCTGCATTACGACCTGCCTTACCCGACAGCTGCAGATGGATCCTCCGAGTCTTTCTTCTCGTATCCGCCTGACCAAACACCCATCTTCACCCCCAAGGACCCTTCTGTTCATAAGCCCCTATCTATCAAGCAGGTCATGGAGAGACGCCTCCACTGGGTCACCCTCGGCGGCCAGTACGACTGGACGAACCGCATATATCCCGAGCATCGCCCTCCTCAGTTCCCCTCAGATATTGCCCAGTTCTTGGAGGCTCTCTTCCCCGAGACCCTCGCCCAAGCCGCTATCGTCAACTTCTACACGCCCGGCGACACCATGATGATGCACCGCGACGTCAGCGAAGAGACCGACAAGGGCCTCGTCAGCCTGAGTTTCGGCTGCGACGGTCTCTTCATGATCGCGCCGAATGACACCGAGAATATTTCCGACGAAGCAAAGGCCACGGGCAAGGACTACCTCCTCCTCCGGCTGCGCTCCGGCGACGCCATTTACATGACTAAGGATTCTCGGTTCGCCTGGCATGGAGTGCCCAAGGTCATGAAGGGCACATGTCCTGACTATCTGGCTGACTGGCCAGCGGAAGATGGCAGCTACGAGGAATGGAAAGGGTGGATGCAGAATAAGCGGATAAACCTCAATGTGAGACAGATGAGAGACTGATGGCGAGCATACGACTAGTAGCTATAGGTAAGTGTGGACTGCCTCGTTGAAGTATCCCAAGGATAATAATTTAACCCGTCTCTCTGGCCGCTATGCTCTTTATAGTAAGACTGACATCTCCGTTTTGACAAAGGTCTACATTTTCATCCAGAGGGCGTTATATAAAGCAGGCTACTAGTAGACTTGTGGGCGTGTTGACCAATATCGCCAAAGGCCGCCACTTCGTGTTCTCAAAGGCGCCTCCAGACATCAGCATTGATTCGCGTAATGGAGAACTCAACTCACGCAGTATTGCTTAATGAAATAAATGTTGGGAACGAAGCATGTATGCCGGATGTGTTGCCCCAGAAGCTTTCGTCGTATTTAATATCGACTGCTTGACCAGCTCCGCAGTTTTGTTGAGCATAAATTCCCTGACTCCAGGAGTTTAAGCAGCAAATAAGCAACTTGTAGTACTCTCCATGCATCTCCTCCTCCATCCTCTGGAAGACCAACACAACTCCATACTTCAGGTCCAAAGACGTTGCGATATGCAAGCCATCGAGTCTACTTCAACCGTTTTAAATGCGGGAGGGAAGAAAACGGATGCCAAAGTCTGAATAGCCTTCGCGAATCCTGGTGGTTGCTGACATGTGAGGCCGTATTTCTTGGCTGTGCCGTTGACGTGCATGGGGTCACACCATGTGCTTTCATCCAACGCCTGAGCGGGGAAGCTGGCAAGGCTCGCGAGTGCTCAATGACTGATGCCTACTTTTGCTTTCTCTTCTTATGTTTTGATATTTGGTCTAATGATGGCTTTGGCATTTGTGTATATTGGAAAGTTCATGAATGCCACTGGGTCTTACTTTCATTCATACATTGATTGCACTCCATTCAAGTCAAGTTGGGTCCACTATCTCATATATATGCAAATATTCAGCAAAAGTGCGGGACTATTTCCTAAGCTTCTCAAAGATGCTTTCGACAGCGTATCTCGAGGAAGTGGACAAACGCCCTCGTGTGTTGAGCTCCTGCTATCGTCAAGGCCTGGTTCGTAATTCAGTGGCACCCTGTCTTGAGTGCAATGGACTCATAGCCTCTCGTGACAAGATCAGAATAAACTGTTAAAATCGGATGGTTCTTTTTGCAAAATATTGCTTCAGGTTCTTCTAGTTCTAGTTTATGCCGTCAAGGGCAAGTGCTAGAGCGCTCAGTGACGGGCTCCGAGGTGTCCCGGAAGCAGCGCGGATTCCAGGACGCTTTGTAGGAGATATCGTGTTGCGCCGGTCATGACCGCAGTCATTGATCCATCAACTGAGTGTCATGGTTGCTCAACTTACACGCTACAGTAAAAATGTAAGGTTGAACGTGTCAATATTTTCGTCAGGCCTCGAATCACGTCTCGGTATTCATCTGGGAGAAGACGAAATAACCCAATATCCGTAACGGTATTGTTCTTACCAAAAGAGAACGAAAACGATTCCTGATGAACCTCAGTGTGGCGAACCCCCAACCTAGTCGTTGGGACACCAAGGCCATCTTATGCAACTGCGGTGCCAATCACACTATCAAAAAAAGTCAAATAGATTGGTTTCGACAAAATGTATTGGCCTGTACATTGGTTGTCTTTTAGCTCCAACTTCTGCTTGGAGTCAAAGTGGAAACGCATCCAGTCGAGTTAACTACTCCACGGGGCAGTGGCTGTGCCTCGCCCGAGCCCCCTTTTGGAGCCCCTGGCGAGACCAGGATCCCTTTTTCTAGAATACCTTACTTTAGCGGTCAGCTAGTCATGATGAAGACAATGGAACTTTTGTCGGGTGGAAAGAATGCCATGTCGCTCCTGAAACCACCCGAATCTCCTCTTCGTCACGCAACCCTGGCTTGTCGGTCTGCCTCGCTCAAAGCCCTGGCCGAACTAGACCCACGAATCTGTAGAATGGCCACGGAACTGGCATCTTGGACCAATGATCGGCGCGCCTGTTGGAATTTGGTATGGAGGCACGACGACTTGATGAACGTGGTTCAGGGCCTGGTCCGCTGGAGGGACCATTTCGGCGCCCTGGAGGTCGGAATACGAGACAAGCACCGTGGAGTTGCCCCTGACTCTCCGCACGCCTTTTCGAACGTGAAACATGAATCTTGACTTAGGCAATTTGGAACGGGGTTTTTCTGTGAGTTTGCTACCATGCTGCGCTTCGTCTCTTCCCGTGCGCTTGTAGTCGAGGGTAAGATGCCGTGGCCACCCTTGCCATGGGGCAGTGTCACTGGCTATGCGATCGCCGACAACATGAAGATAGAGTTCAGTATATACGGTCACCGCTGCTTGGACGGCTCGAGCGGGTTGTCAACCGAGTCCAATTGTAAAGTGAATACGACACCCTCGGAATGTACACCTTTGGCCTCATATGCCTTGCCAGGCTTCTCACCCTGGAGGTGTCACGAGCAAGAGAACAAACGAAATGGAAAAAGAAGCAATATGCAGCGCATAACCATGTACGGCCTGGAGGCGGTACACTCCCATGGATATTGTGACATACCTACTCCACGGGGAAGCCAGTCCTGATAGGGTACGTGGTATGGTTCCAAAGCACAGCCCTCTCAAAAAGCTGCGAAGTTGAAGCCGTGACCTTCTCTATTTCCATCCATGAACTTTGTGTGAATGTACCATACGTGAGAGGAGCGACGGCGGGGGTAAAGGCAACATCACACTGGATCAGTGTTGCGGTATCGTATCCGCCGACGGCGATGCCCACGCATCCTCTTCGAACTGGAAAGCCAGGGGCTAGGCCGGGTTCGTCTCGTTGGTTGGCTGTCTGACTCGACAGCAGGGAGGTCAAGGTGATTCTGCTCATAGTGAAGGTGCTCGTCGTTTGGTATGCCCCGGCGCAAGGGAGGATGAGGGCCATCCAGGTACTTTGGCCGGCGGTCCCCAGCTGCGAAGCTAGACTTCACAGCATCGGCCCGGGCTAAGACCAGGTGCTCAATTGAGACTGTATTGTAGTGGAGAAGACAACTCCTCAGGGGTGAGATTCTCATCTTCGCCAAAGATGTAGCCCGTCGTCCCACTGCGGGCTTCGCTCATACTCAGAATTCGTTTCAGTGCCTATGCGAACACATCAGCGAATCCTAGGCGGCGACCAAGTGAAGTGCCGTTGACAGCCACACCCACAACCGATGATCCTTCCTACGCGGTTGATTCTGTGTGGAGCTCTTCAAGAGGCAAAGGCTTTGAGAAGCGGGGAAAGAGAACATGGTCTAGACTTATTGCCATGATGCTGCGGCACGGACTGTAATATCGGGACGTCTATCCGTAGAGGGGAGGATTGCCATCAATACGACCGGTCTTGAGGTGGCACTGCCCCCGGCGGATTGGGACGCCTGACACCCTGAAATGTCGCCGACCTTGTCTTGTGAGTATGGATTTCGATTTGTCCGGACAGCTCATACATCGAGAACCACATGTCATATCTTGATCTGAGCCACGTTGCGACAGTCTGCGTGTAAAGCATGGGTTGATGTTGGACCATTCTAGAGGCCAAGTGTTCCTTGTTGGTTAGAAGACAGGCTTGCTGGCCGAATGATATAATATTCTACTTGCCCTGAGTGAGATTCGCGACGGAGGGTAAGAGGGGGCGGCAACATCGAGACCATACTGCACCCATGTTTTTGACAGCGGTCAAGAGCAGGCGCTTGTTGGTTCAGACTACTATCCGTATTTCCAGTCCAGATGGGGCGGGTAGATTAACCGCCGTCTGAGCATTGCAAGATGGCTATGCTTCGTATGGGTTTAGCAAACATGCACTCTCAGTCGAGAGAACGCCGTACGTACAGCCTTGCTGCCTTGAAATAGAGTTGAATCGTCCCAAAGGAGATCAATGGGTTGCCGTGCTCCAACAGGGGTCGTGCACTAAGGGAAGAGGTTGAAGAGTCCCGGCTGTCTGGGACGGACTGCATGGAACCCTGTGTTGAGGCGTTTGCAGATCCTCAGCGGTGTGGCGCTCACTTGAAACGGCCCCTAGTAATAAGTTGCTTGTTGGACTGGTAAACAGGAAAGTGTGCGGCTTTTATACAATGTTGCAATTTGCTATCCATGGATGGGAGTCAGGGGCAGCAGGTTTGGTGATGGATGAGAAAGAGCTTGGTAGCGCACTCTCAGTGCTTGCGGCCTGCGTTTGCCGACGAGGCAGGACAAAAGCATGGAAGCAAATGATTCATACGGCAAGGAGGGATCCCATATCAAAGACGATGAATTGTGGCCCCCATACGTTTAGCCGCCAATACAGCTGATTGTTTGTTGTTACCAACAAGAGACAAGAAACAAGACATGGGGCATGGGCGGAAGTGGTCGTGTGGGCTGTTGGGCACCTGATTGCCGCGGGGCGGGATAGCCACATGGTGCTTCCGACTGTTCCTTCATTGTCTCTTCTTGACGTGAGGTGAGATGGGACATTACTGTTCCAAGAACCAGCTCGAGGAAAGAGAAAGAACGCCTGTGATCTGCCCCGCGCGCGTGCTGTTCGTGATGGAAGGAGCAGGGCAGAGGTGGCTTAGCAGCGAACCAATCCCGATTGGTTGGGTGGACTTTGCTCCTCTTCTTTACCCATCCTCCCCCCCAGCCAGCTCCATTTCATCAAGCCCAGCCCTGCTCTTCACCTACATACCTAGTAAGGTACCTACCTACTAGACACTATTAGACGCCCGGCAGGGATTAGACCTAACCCCAGCGTATTACCAACTGCCTACCTAGTCATTCATCCCCATCCCCAAAACGAGTATCTCACGTCTATGCCTGGAGTCGCTCTACTCTTCTCATACTACTGTTTGCGTAGGGAGGGTTGAGAACCTTTTTCTTGTTTTTCCATTTCCATGGACTACCGTACCTAGTATGAACGGACCCCTTGCTCATAATGATCGAGCGTCATGAGCCTTGCGCATTTAAACAATTGATACTTATCTCTGCAACCACTGCCTCGCAGTCAAAGCAATCAAGCTCACTCATTGCGACAAAGCGCTCTTCGGCACTCCGGGACACTGCTTAGTGCCTGGCTTCGACAAAGCAGCATCCAAAACCTCGGAAAGCCAACTTTCTTTGTTCGTACCAAGATTTAAGTCTCATGGGGAGCTTATGCTCGAACCTTCAGAAGGACAATGCACCTGGTGAAAAGGATGGCCAGGGAAGAAGGGACGACAACAACAATCTCACGCGACACTCCTCGAGAAGGCTACGGAAGCCTCATCACCACCACGGCTCTGATTCACACTCAGCCGACACCCACCATCGCCTCCAGGCAGACATGGAAATGGCCCAGGAAATGATTGACGCCCACGACAAAATCATTGACGGCACCGGCGACGGCCTCAAACGCCACCGCCGGCAGATTACCGTTCTCGACCAAGCCAGGACAAGGTCGGCGGCGGCTGCCAAAAAGATTGAGGAGCCTGATGATTATTTTCGCCAGCGGCTCGAGATCATGAATCGCGAAAAGACGCTGGCATTCGATTTTCGTCTCACGGCGCTGGCCTCGTCCAAAGAGACCGAGGCCAACGCCATCATTCAAGCCGTCAAGGCCGAGGACCAGCGCTTGGTGTATGACGCGGCTGAGCCAAGGCAAGGGTGGGGTGGCCAGAACCACCCGCGGTTCCCTGCAGACCACTTTCTATCAAATGTCGATCTGATCAACGGAACGAGGCTACTTGATATCGCGACAAAGATGCCCAAAGGGGCACATCTTCACATCCATTTCAATGCCTGTCTGCAGCCTCATGTCCTGCTGGGCATAGCCAAGACCATGGATCGCATGTTCATCACCAGCGATAAGCCTTTGCTTGCGAGCGGCGACGGCAGGACGGACGAGGAGGCACGGAACGCTCTTCACCTCTGTGAGATTCAGTTTTCCATTTTGCCGCCAGAAAAAGAGAAGCCGGGCAACATCTTCTCGCCAGATTACGTGAAGCGACAGACGATGAAATACTCTCGGTTTCTCCAAGAGTTCCCATGGAAACACAACACAGACCCAGAGGAATGGCTCGCAAGTAAGCTCGTCTTCCACGAGGATGAGGCCCACGGCATGCTCCAGACAGTCCAGGGCGCCTGGGAGAAGTTTAATGTCAAGACCCGCATGATGAAGGGTCTTTTCAACTACGAGACCGCCTATCGAAAGTACACTCGGGGAATCCTTGAAGATTTTGTCCGTGACAACATTCAGTACGCCGAGATTCGGCCAAACTTCATGGAGACGAACCAGCTCTGGACCGATGACGGTACACGGCAAATCGACAACGTGGGCATAATGAACATGATCATTGAGGAATTCAACCAGTTTCAGCAAAGGACCAACAACTCTTTTGGTGGCTTGAAGATCATTTACTGCACACCTCGGTCCTTCTCAAATGAATCCGTGGCTTTTGCGCTCGACGAGTGCTTAAGGTTCAAGAAGAAGTGGCCCAAGTGGATCGCCGGTAAGTCCTGGAATCCAAAAGACCTCAATGAGATGTTTGACTAACGGGCCAGGCTTTGATCTGGTCGGCGAAGAATCCAAAGGCCGACCTCTGCGAGCCTTCATCACCGAGTTCCTTGCCTTCAGAAAGAAGTGCGACGAGTCTGGCGTCGACATTCCGTTTCTCTTTCATTGTGGTGAGACGACGGAGATCGGTGACGATACAGACGGCAACCTTGTGGACGCGCTTCTGCTCAACTCGAAACGCATCGGCCACGGCTTTGCGCTGGCAAGGCACCCGTACATAATGGAACACATGAAGAAAAGGGGCATCTGCCTCGAAGTCTGCCCCATCTCCAACGAGGAGCTCGGCCTCACGCCGAGGGTAACAGGGCACGCCATGTACAATCTTCTCGCGAACAACGTACACTGCACATTGAACTCGGACAACGGAACCATATTTAGGTAAGTCTATGCGTGTATGGCCTGGGTTGCGTTTCAAAAAAGCTGGTTCGCTAACCAAAGACTGCAGATCGAGTCTCTCTCATGATTTTTATCAAGCAATGGTTGGTAAGACGGACATGACCCTGCACGGCTGGCGACAGCTCATCGAATGGAGCCTGGAACATTCCTGCATGTCAAAGGAGGAGCTGGCCACCGTGCGAGCAGACTGGGAGAAGCGCTGGGGAGAGTTTCTGGACTGGGTCATTGCCAAATATGGCAACTTGGAGGCGTTGGAGGACGATTCTAAGGCGTAGAAGGAATGTCGTGAGACCTGCCTTTCGGATCTCGCGTCTATGCAACTGTGCAGATACCATGCCTTGGGGCAACGTTCACGAGGCATGCGTTTATGGCTTGATGATCAGAGCAAAAGGAATTATCTTCTCCCCGGACCGTAGAGAGCATCCATGGCCCGACTTGGTGGACCCTGTTTCCAGGTCCTCCTCCACGATTGGTTCGTGACCTGTCCCCTGATTTGCTCTTTGTCTTCAACGTCAACGAGATTCGTCAGTGCCAACCAAAGTCAAGAAATATGAAAAGCACATTGCGTTGTTCTGGTGGCGTCGCCACGGATGTCTTGGCGAACTGATACTGACACGAAAACAATACGCCTAGGTAGGTGGGTAGGTGCTGTAATTGCACATCGCGAGGCCCCTAACCCATCAAAATTTAGGCTTTTAAGCTTAAGGCACGCGGTGGAGCACCCCGCCCGCCCCATTCCACACATACGTACCGTAGGTGCGACCGGGGAGTGCCCCTTTCCCGCTTGGAAACCTCCTGTCCCCCTTGAAGGCATGTGGCCCGGCCTTTGCGCAGTCTATGGGATTTCACCGTGTTCGTCCCATATCTCGCCGGGGCCCCGACTTCGTCCCCGCGACGCAATGACACCAGGCTATGAGATGCGGGACGTTGACTTCTGGCCCGCGTAAGGACGGTGGCATCCTCAGGCTGTGGAACCGGGGGACCGGGACGTCTCGTGCTCTTCGCTGCAGTTTCGGGATGGGGAGCAGCGGCACAATGGCAGTCACGTCATCTGGCGCCCTTCCCGTTGTCACCCCCCTCCCCCCTCCCCCCTCCCCCGAGTCTGTTGGCTGCGCCACAGCGGTTGTGTCACCAGCCCGGCCTGGTTCTGATCTGGAGGGGCGCGGCCGTCGCGGGTACGGTGAACGTGGTCAATGTTGCGCATGACGATAGCTTCACGTGATAACGGCATTCGGAACAGGCGAGTTCGGGCCGCTGTAGGTCACGCGCCGGCCAGCACCGCTATTCCGAGTGAGTCGGACTGCAGGACTGGGAAGCGCTATCTGATTCGATATCACTTGGACTAAGACCATTTACGATATCATTCTGAGACTGTCAGGGAATACCCCGAAGGTGGAAGATGTTCAACTTTTTTTGAGTTCTATCTACACAGATTCATTCGTGCGAGCCAAGACTGGCCCTACTGATTATACCGCCTATCAAGCTCTTTTTTTTTGTCTCTCCTCGTCCCCTCTATAAGAAAAAGGTGCAATGCTCTAGGTCAATAGAAAAAAGAAAAGAAAAAACGCATATGCAGCAAAACCACCCTCCCCCTGCTTCTTTTCACCGAGCCTGTATGCAAGATGATTTCTGTCTAAGGGATTCCGAACTCCAAGATCAAAACGCAAGACGGGCCAAGGCCTGAGCTAGTCGGATGACCTAATAGTCAAACTTGATGCCTTTCTTCTCCGAGATGTCGATCAGGCCACCGCGGTAGCTGCCGCGCTTCTTCTTGTTCTTCTCCTTGGTGAAGCCCTTGCCCTTGGTGACGATGAGGTCCTCGTGAGCGCGCTGCGAGTAGTCGTTAGGGACGTACTCATTACTGGCGAACTTGGGGTCGACTTTGACCACGTCGGGGATGCGAGAGAAGGGCTTGTTGGGCACCTTCTTCTCCTTGCCGTTGGCTCCCTTGCCGCCGCGGTTGTTGGAGCGGTTCAGCATAGGGTC